>PVIH01026962.1:0-17822 GCA_004025045.1 Sigmodon hispidus | reverse complement strand
CAGGAGTGATGATGGCTCACATCTATAACCAGCACTCAAGGAGCTGAGGCAGGGGGATTGTTGGAAATCCTTAGGCTGCATTACAATAGTGAGTTGTAGGTCAGTTTGAGGTGTAGAGGGAGGAGAGTGGGTGGGTGGGGTGGGGTAAGAGTAATACAAGTGTGGCTCCTGTGCGGGGAGGCAGGGAGGGGGAAAGCGAAGAGAAAATAACCACCACAAAAGTCAGAGACCGAGCGAGGAGGAAGGGGCACACGGCCTTCCTTCTGAAGGCAGGAGGGAGACAGCCTTTCTCACAGAAGGCGTCATGAGGTGAGACACAAATGCATGGTATTGCCCCCAGGCCCACCCCCAAGTAGCACTAATGATTGTGACTAATAGGGTTACATATCCAACAGATGGACCATAGCATCTGCCATGGATGTCTCTGTAGAAAAGACAGGGACTGGAGGGATGCGAGGCTAGAGCTGGTACCCTGTCCTGAGCAGAGAACTTTTATAACATCTCCCCAGCATACCATTCCAGTCAACTGGACTATAATGGAGAGAAAAATGGGTGGTTTTGGTCATGAGATTTTGGGGTGCATTTTTTTGAGACAGGGTCTCACACTATACATAGCTCACAGTCTCTCACTGTGTAATCTTAAACTGGCCTTGAATTTTCAACAATCCTGGCTTAGCTCAGGTGTCACGCTTGCAAGCATGGGCTGCCATTCCCAGCTTTCTCGGATAATTTTACTTTATTATTTAAAAATGATGTTTATTGTTATGGGGCAGCGCCACATGGAAGTCACGAGAAATCTGCAGTGTGTTCTCCCTCTGCGTGGCTCCCAGGAACAAAGCTTGAGTGGCACATGCTTCTACCCACTAGCCACCTTGCCCAGATTGGGCATGCATTTTACACTTTATCCTCCTGATTTTATATCTCACTCAGATGTTTGCTTCTAAACATTTATTATATTAAGGGGAGGAAGAATTGGAGAAATAGTTCAGCTCTAGGACATCTGATACCCTTATCTGACCTCCACATATACCCACACGCACATACATACACAAACAAAAATAAAATAAGTCTTCTAAAAATCCATTTATTATATTTTTTGAATTTGTTATCATTTTATTGGGGTTTGGCACACAAAACACATCTGTATAACCAACATCCGTATCAACATGTAGAATATTCCAGAAGTCCCCACAGTAGAAGAGAAACTCCTAGTCCAATTGTAATGCCTTAGCTCTGTCCACTTTCAGAGGGGATGGCAGGGGAATTCTGCAATAGCTGTTTCTGTGGGCAGATTTCCTTTGTGCTATATGTCATCTGTTAGATGCATCCAAGTTATCTGTGCATGTGTTTTACAAAATAGCCTTCCAGCAGGGCTGAGCCCCAGGAGTCACCTGTTCTGTGGAGTATACTGAGGAACTTGGGCTTCATAGAGGCAGCAGTGACTCCGTTGTGCCTTTGAATGGGCAGAGAAAATATTAGGTCCCAGCCCTCTCAGGGGTTTCTGAGGCTGACTCTTACTGTGTAGCCCAGGCTGGACTGGAACTGACTCTTGCTGTGTAGCCCAGGCTGGACTGGACTTCTGTGTGTGTGTGTGTGTGTGTGTGTGTGTGTGTGTGTGTGTGTGTGTGTGTGTGTTTGAGACAGGGGTTCTCTGTGTACCCTTGGCTACCCTGGAACTTGCTCTGCAGACCAGGCTGGCATTGAACTCACAGAGTGCTGGGACTGAAAGTGTGTACCACCACCGCCCAGCAGGACTACTCTTGAGCTTCCTTTTCACCTCCTCTGCCTCTCTGGTGCTGGGACTATGGGTGTGTCATCACCACCCCTGGCTTCCTATCAGTCTTGTAAGAAAGTGATAGGCTAGGCTTTGTGTTAGGTGCTGCTTGCGATTTCAAAGTTGAAGAGGTGTTTGGGGGGGTGGTAGTGGTGAAAAGGAGATAAGCCAGCCTCTAAAGTCAACTGTTCTGCTTAAGCCACAGCACCTTGCCCCTTCCATGAGGAACTTTCTTCATGCCATTTTGGCCTAACGATGGGAAGCGAAGTCATTGTCCTATACGATGGGAGACAATCCAGGTTCTACTGTGTGGGTCATCTGGAGGTGGGGGAGAGACAGAGAGACAGAGAGGACAAAAGATGAAGAAGACACTGACTTCTGGGTTAGGAATTCTTACAGGGGCCCTCATGCTAGAGGAACGTGGCTGATTTCTACCTCCCACATCCAAACTCAAGGACTTAGGGAAAGCTGTGGGAATTTCAGAATCCAATGTCCAGAGAGGGTAAATGCTATAGCTTTAGTGTGGTGTGAACTTGCCTCCACCCCAACACACAAAAGAATTCGTTCACAGGCTGGAAGCTTGCTCTCCAGCAGTGTGAAGGTGGTGGCCACTTTAGATGGTGGGGTCTGGAAAGAGGTAATTAGGTGACTGGATCCTGACAGCCCTTCTGAAGAGATTAATGCAAGTCTCACTGAGGTGGATCAGCTTTCCTGCAATTGGGTTGTTTCATAGCAAAAGTCATTACCTGACTCTTGTCCCCTTCTCTATGTAGCTGCTGTCATCTCTGCCACACTGTCTGTCATACAGCCAGGGGTCCCTCACCAGGACACCAACACCATGCTGCTAGAAACGTTTGGCACCAGACTTGTGAGCCAAATAAACCTCTTTACTTTATAAAATGCTCAATCTCAGGTGTTTTGCTATGCCAACAAAAAGAACTTGTCTGAGATCACACACTGATATAGCCAGACTTAGAAAACACACTTCCTGTCCTCTCCAAGCTCTGTCCAGAGTGGGTAACACCCTTGCTCTTGACAAAGAGCCTAGTGTTGCCACAGAAAGAACTAAATTACCTCATTTTTGAAAGGCATTATGAATTCAGCTCCATTATGTAGAATGGGGCAAAGATGTCTCCAGCAGGCATGACATTGTAATTCACATCCCACTCCTTTTATTTATCTTTGCTTGGGTTTGTGTATCTTTGGAAGCAGCCTTAAATCATTATTGGAACAAAGTAGGGAGAAAAATAATAATATATAATTACAAATGAGGAATACACCGTATGATCCTATTAATTGCCTTCCTTGCAATCTTTATTTTTGGCATTTTGAGAATAATTAAAGGATTAGGCTTCCATTGATGGCAGTGGCGGGTTAGCCTTGAACTCTATAAACAGTAGCAGTACGTCCTATAGGAGTAATCTGGTGCCATCTGCCACCTGGGACTCAGACTGAGCAGCACGGGGGTGGTGCTCTGCCACTCTACCCTGAATATTTATTTACTCTGCTCTGAAGAGGAACTGTGGCAGTGATTGGAAAATACACCCCAAAGAAAGGAAGAAACAAAGGAGAAGAGAGAGAGCATGCAGCATTCATCACTGCCAGCAGACCTAGCAAAGAGGACCATGACTGCTTCAGAAAAGACAGAAGCTAAATTATCTTCAAGATTGATCTCTTCCAAATTCCCTGTGCCAGCAAGCAGGCCAGGAATGTCCTAGAGTAGCCACTGGCACTGAACCCATGAAAGCATCCCAGCCTTCGCCCTGCAGTTTCTGCCAGCTTTATCCTTGGCTTTACAAGGCACGGGAGGGAAGGGGGGAGGAAGCTCTCTCCTGGGAACCTGGCAGATAAATTCACTGCGGGACAATGATGTCCTTAGGAGATATGAGGGAAATGGCCACAGAATGAAGCTGCCCACACGTCCTAGAAAGTATGACATTTACTTGCCCGTGTTCCACCATGACGGCAGGGGCCGTGATGACATTAGGTAGCAGTTGAGTTTTGAGGAATCAGGTGGTAAATGTCCAGGCAAACAATCTCTAGGTCTCCATTCTCTCATCTGTGAAAGGTAGCTTTCTATAAAGAATGAGACCACTGTATATTGTGTTTAACAGATAGAAAGCCCTTAATAAACTGTAGCTATTTTCTAGGAGCTAAAGAAAGCTAATATGCTCTGCAGATCTCAAAAGCTCTGCAACTTCAGGAGAGAAGTTGGGTCAAAGGGACATGGGGACCCCTTCCCATAGGGTCTCTCTTTTTATGGTGGTGGGGTTGGGGACTTTTTGCTTGTTTGCAAGGCTAGAAATAGAAGCTAGGGGCCTCACACATTCTCAATAAACCAGTCTCCAGCCAGCCCCAAGAGTGATGTCATGGAAGTTCAAAATCCTAGAACTTGCCCAGGAGTGGAAAAGGACAAGGAGGTCAAATATCATCCGCTGCAGAGCCACCATTAGTATCACTGTGTAGAGAGGCTTTTCCAACTCCATTCCTGGCTCTGTTTGCTGTGTCTGAGGAGTAAGTCTTGGCCTTGATTTTCCTGGCCCCAAGCTTCTACGTGCCAAGAGGAAGGCACTCTTCATGGGGATGATAAGTGCTGGGGTTCCCATGGTGAACAGGATGGTTGACACCTGCTGATCTCTGAAGGAGATACTCCCTGATGATATTTACTGCACTGGTCAGGATGACACAAGAGAGATGTGATTGGAGAAACTGTATGATGTAGGATTTGGTGCCAGAAGTAGTTGGTTTGTGGAAACAGTTCAGATGCATAGCTGAGAAGCCATATACTTAAACTCTATGCTAAGCATGCAGAAGGATGTGAAGTTAGGGGAATCCCTGTGGCCACGCTTTCTTAGATTAGCCATATATGGGGTTTGGATTTTTTTGGTGGGGTGGCATAATTCTAAGAGCTTTAGTTTCCTCAGCTGTAAAGTAGATGGTAGTGTGTAACCACAGGGTTATTAGGGGTCATAAGTAAGATTGCATAAAAATGTATGTAGTAAAGAATTAGAAAGGAACGAGGATCCCCAACAAACAGGAGCTATTTTTTTCCTGTACGAATTCTTCTTGCTTGCTATGAAGGATAGCACAGTGACACAGTTCCTGATAGGAGGTCAAAGGCATGGAACTGGGAGTTAAAACTCAAAGGCCCAGTGCATTTATGATGGGAGCCCATATTGATGGTTCCTGGGGGTTTTGAGGAGGAAGAGTCTATACCTTTAGACACTCAGTGACAGCTGACTCTGCTGAGCAGGGCGGTGCACACCTGTAACCCTGGGCTAGACAGTGAGCCCCTGTCTTGGAGTGGTCAGGGATAGGCGAGGCACACTAAAGGGCTCTCTGCGTTTACTTTTGTCTTGCTCTTGGGTAAGGGCCCCTGCTCTCACCTCCTGGGGATGATGCTCTGTTGCACTTGGGAAGACTAAGACTCCTAAGGCCTCCCAGAAACAGGTGCCCCCAAATAAGTCACTTGGCTCCTCTGACCAACAAAGAGCTGCATATTTTCATCTCGAGCTCTCCTGGGCCTTTCCAAATGGGATTAACTCTCTTCGCCTTGTACTTCACTTTCCTAATTACTTCTGCCTTCACCAGAACCACAGATCACTCCCTGCACATTAGCACAACCCCTACAGCTGTCTTGCACTCGCTTTAAATTTCTGCCTGTGCTACAGAATAACAATGTATCAGGCATCCAATCATTCATTCATTCATTTATGGTTTTTGAGACAGAGTCTCACCATGTCAGCCTGGAACTCACTATGTAGACTGGGTGGCCTGCCTCTGTCTCCCACGTGCACCATCACACTGGGTTTTTGTTTTTGTTTTGGTTTTGGTTTTGGTTTGGTTTTGAGACAAAGTCTCATGTGGTCCAGGCTGATTTCCAGCTTTCTAGCTGAGGATGGCCTTGAATTTTTGTTTTTTTTTTTTTCCTTTTTTTATGGTTGTTATTTTTGTTTTTTGGTTTTTTTTGTTTGTTTGTTTGTTTGTTTTTTTGAAACAAGGTTTCTTTCTGTAATCTTGGCTGCCCTGGAACTAGCTCTGTAGACCAGGCTGGCCTCAAACTCACAGGGATCCCACCCACCTCTGTTTCTGGAATGCTAAGGTTAAAGTTACCTTGAATTTCTGATCTTCCAAGCATCCATTTCTAGAGTGCTGGGATTGCAGCAGTGTGCCATAGCCATTTTTTAAAAGTGTGTTACCGGGGATAGAACTCAAGGTATTGTACCAACTGAGTGACATTTGCAGCCTTTGTTTTTGAGACAAGGTCTAGCTACGTAGCCTGGCTACACAATATACAGAGTGGGCTGGCTTTAAACTTTTGATATACCTATCTCTAGTTCTCAAACACCAGAGCACACCGCCATTCTCAGCTTACTCCTTCATTTTTAATCAAATTTGTGTGTGTGCGAGCGCACATATGCTAGGTTCTAGGAAGACAATCTGAACTATACAGGAGCTGATAGTATGCCTACTCAGATGATGAGGTACACTGGCAAGTAGTGAGATGGAAGAGAACAAGTTGCTAGGTCAGAGAGTTCAGGTTTGTGGGTTTGTTTTTAGAGACATGACCTTGTCACACAGCCCAACTTGGACTGGGACTGAATACATAGCTCAGGCTGGCATTGAACTAGAAGTCTGAGTTCTGTTTCAAGTATGATGGGAACTTAATAAGATGATCATATGTGACATGCTGTGTGTTTGCTTTTAATTTTAAAAATTCACTTATTTACATGTGTGTCCCTGAGTGTATGTACAACATGGACTGAATGTGCAAGTCGGAGGTCAACATTTGAAGGTCAGTCTCTCTTTCCACCACAGTGGCCATGGGACTAGAACTCGGGCTGTTAGGCTTGGAGACAGTCACCTTTACCTGCTGAGCTGTCTCACCAGTACCTTGTTGGTTCATCTTTTGGGAAACCTGATTTTCCTATGTAGCCCAACTTGGTTTTGAACTCGTAATCCTTCCTACTTTCTGAATACTGGGATTGTAGGTGCTCACCACCAAGCCCAGATGAGACATCTTGCAAAAAGGCCTGTCTAGCTTCTATGTGGAGGATGGATTGGAAGAATACAAGAAATGGTACCAGGAATTAAAACCCTAGGTGATCCAGGCAACAGAATGTGGTGGCCCAGTCTGTAGTTGTCGTAAGAAGCTGCAGTCAAGGTAGAATAATGAAAAGTAGAATTAGTTATATTTGCCAGATTGCTGCAGGGAGGCAAGGTAGAAGATGTGAAGCAGAGATCTTATTCTTGTGTAGGCCTTGTAGTGGCCCCTTATAAAGGACATGGACTCCAGATAGAGGGCTGCCTGTATTTGAATCCTATTGGCACAGGGCACAGATTCCTGTGAATCCTTTATTTCAATTTTTCTTCTGTGATTCTGGACGATGACTCTACCTTACTGGATAGTTGCAAGAATTCATAGACAATGTATATTGTGTGCTTTCTTACCTAAAAACCACTGTGTAAATAGTAGTTATGGTTACTAAGCTGAATATGGATGCCAAGATGAGATATCTGGCCTGCAGTTTTTTGTCTGTTTTGCTTTGCTTTTTTGGGTATTGTTATTTTGCTTTATGTGCATTGGTATGAAAGTGTCAGACTCCCCTGTAACTGAACTTACAGAAAGTTGTGAGCTGCCATGTGGCATGGAATTGAACCCAGGTCCTCTGGAAGACCAGTCAGTGCTCTTAACTACTGTGCTATCTCTCCAGGCCCTGGTCCGTTTGATATGGGGTCCTGGAAGTTGGGGGAAAAAAACGAAGCATCACCCAGTGACCAGTATTTAAAGTCATAACCTTGGGTGAAGTTTGAGGGGAACATCCGGGCCCAAGACCACTGCAGGAACAGATCCAAGCGCCCAGATGCTCAAAGTGGCTTTCAGTTTGAACAAAAACACCCATGTATTCAGACAAGAAAAGCCAATAAAAAGGAGCAGTTGGGGATTGGAGTTAAGGGGGTGCTAAGTGCCTCTGGGAGGTTAAGACAAAGATTGAAAAGGCTGGGTGGTGGCACACACTTTGATCCTAGCACTCAGGAGCCAGAGGCAGGGAAATCTCTGTTAGTTTTTAGGACAGTCTAGTGGACATAGTGAATTTCTGGACAGCCAGGGTTATGTTTAGACATTGTCTCAAGCAAACAAACCACTCTCCAATTCAGCATGAAGGAAATGTCTGGTTCCCAGTAGTTTCTGCAGAATATCTAGAGAGAATGGATAGAATAGTGTGATAAATGACCATGTGTTTGTTATACAGTGAAGTTTAATGAACTCTGGAACAAACAAGGACCATGCTAACTCTACCAGTAAATCCAGTTGCTTGGAATACTGATACTGGAGGATTGCTTGAGCTCAGGGATTGAAGCCAGTTTGTGTAATCTAACCAGGACCCCCTCCCCATACACACACACATACACATACATATTGGCAGCTGCAAGGTGTAGCAATAAATTTTCCTGGATAAAGCACAGAACAGTTTATGCAAATATATTCGGGTCACAGGCACTGGTGGAGGTCTCTAACCCACCCCTAGGGGAAGCAGGAGATACTCGTGGGAAGCTCCCTAACCCATGCGTTTTTCAAAACAAAAAATAAAAACAAGAACTGCAACTTAACTATGCACACAGCCCTAGGCCTGTTTGTTCCCTTAACCAAAGACCCTGAAGCCTTCCATATATCCTTAAGCAGAGCAGAACATTTCATGCAGGTGCTATCCAAATTGATGGACAATTAATTACATTGTTTGGATTCCTATGCTTTTATAAACAAAGCTGTGCTCAGCAGGTATCTTAATCCAGTAAATAAGACTAAGAAAATGAACCTGCTGTGGTGGCCCAGGCCTTTAATCCTTGTACTAAGAGGCAGAAGCAGGCAGGTTCTGGGAAACAGACACATAAGAAGCAAATATGTGGTCCTGAAAGAGATGTTGCGCATCTCAGGAGATGCTTTGAGCAAAGAGACACTGCAGAATCATAAGGAAGACTTCTTAGAACTGGATATGGGAGACAGCTAGGAAGAGGCTGGAGTTTGTATAAGCAGGTGTAGAGGCAATTTATAAAGCCACAGGAGGCTTTTTTGGGTGCTGTGATGACTTCAGGATGGATAGTTGGCTTTCAGCAAGATGGGTAAGCTGCTTTTACAAGTTTACCTGCAATAGTGCTAAAAAGTGGTAAAGTCTGTTGCTAAGGTGCAGGATCTGGGGCCTTGATAAGACTTTAGTTTGTATCTGTTGGGGGGAGGATTGTCTGAAATGTGTGTAATTTTTTTCCCCATAGGAAATGACGTACATGTTCTGAAAGGCTTTGGAAAAATTGAAAATAAATTAAAATCCCTAGGATTTATAGTCCTGATGGTTTTGCTGATGGTCTTGTAAATTGTATATTTAATCAAAGGCACTCGAATGCCTCTTTTTTTTTTTAACTATTGAAGAGCCATTTAAATGTCAACATAAGTGATTCCCTCCCAAATAGTGCTGTTTAGACATTAGTTCCTCTAATAGACCATAATGATTCATAAGGAGGCATTTCTCGACTCTAAATTGTAGGCCTATTGAAATATAAATTAAGATGATAAATAATTTGACCTTACCTGAGAGTACTAAGTATTTACACGTGTCAAATACGAAATTACCCTGAATATCAGGGCCCCTAAAAAGGCAGCCTTCGTCTCAGTAAATAAAACGGGTTAATGAATTTCCCTTGGAGAGGCTTGGAAAAGGGGAATACACAAAAGACTTTTCTCCAAGGGCTCGGCTCTCTCGCCCTGCAGACAAGCAATGGGGCTAGGGAAAGGCGCCGGCCAGGTTCCCCGGGAGCACCAGGCGGGTGCTGGCCGACCTTGGCGCTGGGCGCGTTCCCCTCTACCCCTCCTTCCGCAACGCCGCTGGAGTTTCAAAACATGGAGTTTCCACAGGAACTTTGCCAGGCCGAGCTTGCAGCCCTCCCAGAATCCCGCAGTCATATTCGCTGCGTCCTCCCTGCTCCCCCTCCCCGCAGAGTGTTGACCCGGCGGCCACCCAGCGCAAAGCTCATAGGCCCGGTTCAGTCCCAGAGAAGGCTCAGAGCTTCCGGGACCCGGCGGACTCCCCCGGTCGGGTCCTGCAGAGACGATCGCGCCTTCCGTGGGGCCCCTAGCCGAGCCCATCCACCGAGCCAGTGTGCTGGCCCGGGGGCTTGGGACGCTAAGGGCCAGGAGACAGACGCCGAGGCGATCGAGGCCGAGTGGGCATGCCTGCTGGCTGCTCGTGCTGGGATTTGGTTTTGTTTTAAAGCCGTGCTGCGCGCCGGTGTGTGTGTTGTGTGTGTGTAGTGAGGGGGTGCGTAGCACCTTGTCAATGAGAAATTTCCTGTTTGCAAGACTCAGCTTGCAGTTTCTGTCCTGCCCTTGAACTGACAAGTGGATCTCCGCTACGAGAGTCCCGGAGAGTCTCGCCAGGCGCACGCGGGGGTGGGGGTGGGGGCAGCGGCGCCGAGGCCTCGGGAGCCGGCTGAGCCGGGCTGCCGCCTGCCCTCCCGTTTCCCCGGCGCACCCGTGAGCTCCGAGCCGAGCGGTGACTAATCTGTGGCTCCGGGCCTCTTGGCGCGCAGCCCGGGCTCGCCTCCCGCCCCCTTGTCCCTCCTCCTTCCCCAGCCCCTGCACGCAGAGCTTCGCGGGGAGAATCTTGCGGGCCGCTGCCGCCGCCTCGCTAGGAGTGTGGGACGCGGCTCGAGGCAGGCGAGTCGGGAACCGTCTTCAGTCGATCTCCTTCGACCCAAGCCCTGAGTGTGCGCGTGTTTCCTTCCCAGTAAGACACTTTGATCAGCATTTCCTCTGTGCAACCGAGGAGCCTGGGCGAACTGGGGCTTTTTAACCCTTTGCGTACCAGATCCACTCAGGGCTCCAAGGGGAGCATGGCTCGGGAGACAGCTGAGCTAGGTTTGGCAAAGCCGGAGTAGCGTGGAGCCGTACGGGATTAGGGGAACTTGCCCCAGTACAGCACACTCTCCCAGAGATAGCAGGCAGCGAAGCCCGAAGACAAGGGGGCTGCTCTGTAGCCGAACTTGCCCCCGCAAGGCGCGGTGCGGCTTCAAAGGCCCAGCGGGGTGAGGCTTCTAGAGGAGGCTGGGAAGACCTGGAGGAGCTGTCTTCAAGCATCCTGTTCGTAGGCGGGGGCTGGGGCTGGGGGATGCCTCTCAGCTCAGGGTAGGGGGCCTTACTCTTGCCCCACGCACTGGGCTCCGGCCACCGCCCCCTCCCATGGCCTGGCCTCGCTAGGGAGTTAATGATTGATTTACTGGCTCCAAGAGGCCGGCGCCCTCCCAAGCTATTTGTCCAAGCTCAGGAGTTGCTGGAAAAGAGGCGCAGAGGCCTAGAAAGCGGGGATCGCCTAGTAGGGGAAGCCTGGTAACCGACGGGAAGGAAGGACCACTGGGTCAGCTTCCACGGGGAGATTGTAGCCTTGTCCGCTGCGAACCCGCGGGAGGCCGGGCCTGGACCAAGAAGGGTGCTTTGCGAAGCGCCACATGTAAATGGATTGGCAGCTGGTGATTAGGCCGCCCGGTTTTATGAGTCATAATAGGCCGCCCGCCTGGCCCTCAACCTGCCCGTTGTAGACTTGGTGAGCTGGGGACCAAGCCATGCCTTCTCCCAGCTGCGAGGAGGGGTATGCTCCAGGGGTCCCTGGCTGCCGTAAGCGTTGCACAGGATTTCCTCTTATTTCTCGTAGAAGGCAACACAAACACCCTAAATCAAACCGCTCCGACAACCGGAGGCTCCACACAGACACATCAATAAGGATTTCGCCTCCCGCGTTCAAAACGCACTGAAACACTTGTCCTATTTTTATGCAAATGACACCACACAAATAGACCTCGCAGGCCCCGGAGAGGGGAGGGAGGAGGAGGGACGCCGGCGCCCCACCAGGGGGCGGTAGGGGGGGCGTCAATCCCGCACCTTGGGGCCCGCGCTGGCTCGGGTGCGATGGGGCTGGCACTAACCAGGAGGCCCGCCCCGCGTGCGGTGGCTCCCTGCCAGCGCCGCCTAGTCGGCCGCGTCCCCAGGCTGCTGCAGAGGCGGATTAGGGAAGGAGCGAAGCGAGCCTGTGACTAATCGCGGGGCCTCGGACCGGAGCACCAAGGCCATGTGCGACTGACAGGATCGACACTAGCAGAGGACACGGCGACGCCTCGCTTAATTGCAGGCTTAAAAAATTGCCGCCTGAGCAGCTCCAGTGCAGAAAGCCACAGCATACGCGTGGGTCTGGGTCTGGGGAGTGCGCCCCGGGGGAGGGGGTAATCCAGATCTTTCGCTTAAGAGAGAGGAAGGTTGACATCTCTTGAACGGTGGCAGCTAATTCTCGGGCCCCCCACTCTGCAGGATCTCCTCGGGGGGCATGCTGAGTAAGTGTGGGTGAGGTGGCCAGCCACCAGGAGTAGCTTTTCTATCATTGTCCATGCGTCCCTTTTCTAGGCCTAGAACTGATGAGGCCTGCAGTAAAGGATGAGATTGCAACGAGCCTTATTAAAAATAAGACCTACACACTAAACACTTTCCGTCGCTTCTCTTCTTTATCCACCGACTGAGATACAGGGTCCCGAAAGACCAAAAGAAAGCCAAATCAAGTAAAAGCAGCCAAGGAGCAAGGGCGTTAAGTGCCAAAAGTCTGGGTCATAGGCAGGAACCATGGTCTCTTCGAAGGCCCGTGCTCACAGTCCCTATGGCCCAGGCCTCCTTCTAGAGCCCCGGGGCCTCTCGAGAGAGAAGCGTCGTGGGGCGGCTGATCTGTGAGTGGGGGGTGGGGTAGGAAGGCAGTGGCGGGGAACCCTGCAAGCGAAGTTTCCACCAGCTCTGGTCTGTTGCTGCCAAAATCCCCTGGCCCCTCCCCGCCCGCACTGCCTTCCGTTGCCAACCCAAGTTTGGTTTAACGAGAGAGCTCGGGACAAAAGCAAACCTTTTCTATAGACCCTGAAAACAAAGGGGAAGGAGATGCGCGAGGCCGCAGAGAAGCGTCTGCTAGCGTAATGGTGCCAGGCCGAAAGCAGAGCATTAGAACTGCAAAAGCCGCGCGGGCGGGAGGAAGTGCGAGGCGGGAGGCGGGAGCGCGGGGAGGGCGGGCGGGGGAGGGGCGCTGCGCCATGTTTCCGTGTCACCCGCCGAGTCGCCGGCGCTGGGCTCGGCCGCCAGCTCCCGCCTGCCTCCGTAACAGCAGAAAGCGTGCGATTAGCAGCCAGACAGGCGGGGACTCCGGGCCCGCGGGGCCGCCGCACACGCCGCCCGCGGCCCCGGCCCGCGCTCCCCTCCCCCGCCCGCCGGGTAATCCTCCTCCTCTCTGCAGCGCTGTGTGCACTCTCATTAGAGCAGGGTGGCTTTTCTCCGCGCACTCGCTCGGCTCCCGCTGGCAAAACAACGCCTTTCCCGGCCGGGCCCTGGGCCAGGGAAGTCGGAGAGGGCCGGACGGGGGCGGGGTAAGGCTGGGACAGCCACGCAGGTTAGCTCCGCCGCCCGACCCCGGGCATCCAGAAGATGGAGAGGACCCATTGGCCCTCCCATGCACGCAGTGGCAAAGCTGGAGGTCCGTAGCAGACTCTCTGTCCCTCGGGAAATGGGGGGGGGGAGATGCTGGTGCCATCCTGACCTACTGCCTTCCGGGGCACAAGGCGAGAATGCACAGGGCAGATGAGTGTCTGGGTTGAAGAGCTGGGGTGGTCACTGGGGAAGGTTCCCACAACTGGGTTTTTGGCCCCCATGTGATTGCGAACGACCTCCTAAGGCCAGAAGCCGGTGGTGTTGCCCCAAGACCAGTGCGGTCAGCAAGCCTTCTGGCGTTGGGGTTGGCCGTCCAGATTGGCTAGGAAACGGGGGATGATGCGACCCCACTGCTTTGGAGCCCCATTTTCTGGTCCGCGATGTCTGTACACAACAGTAGGTAGCTTCTCCCAGCACCATGCGCCCAGCTGCAGGGCTCGGAGCAGGTGTTCCTGCCTGGCCGGAGTGACTGCTCTGTGCCCCTCCTGTCCCAGCTGCGGGCCCGGGAAAGGAGGGAGGACGGGCGTGTTGATGGCTGTAACTAAGGACCGTCTCACCAGACTGCGGGGAGGGTCCTCCGTGCTTAAATAGGGCTATCCCGGGGTGCGGACAGTCGCCCAGAGCCAGGAGGGATCTGGGGTGACCGGTGGCCAGCTCCTGTCTGGAAGTGCCCTGGGGGCCCGAGCAGGCCTTTCGGGGTGGCGGGAGGGCTTCCGGTCCCGGTGGCTGCGGCGGCGGGGCGGCCGGGAAGTTCCCAGCGCGGCCGCGAGGAGCACCCTCCCCTGGCTGCCTCGGCCGCCGCCGCGCCGCTCACAGTGCTGCGCCCTAAGAGCCTCTGGGCGTCTGGCGACGTCGCCTTAACCTTGTGCGGAGACTGGGGCTTCAGGGTGGTCCCGCCCAGCTCCCCCACGGGGAGGCGGGGGTCGGGGACCCTCGAGGGCGGCTTGCTCGCCTCCCAGCCCCTGCTATGGCGGGCACGTGAAGCGCAGATCGGCGCCGGGAGACCGCCAGGGAGCGGCCTGGCGGCCCGGCTCATCTTCCCCTCGGGTCCAGGAACGCGGAACCAAGTCGGGCCAGGTCCCGCGGAGCTCGCTGCGGCCCCGCACCCCCTTCCTGCCCGAACCGGGCCTTGAAGCCTTGCCAGACGGCTCGCCCGAGGGGAACTCGAGCTGACTAATGGGACGCGTGTGGGCCTCCGGAGAGGCCCGGCTGTCAGCAGATGCCCGCTCGCTCTGCGCTGACGCCGCGACCAGGCTCTTCGGGGAAGGGCAAGAGGAGGGGTTTCCCCGAGCGGTGGTTTCTGCTCCCTGGGGACAATCCGGCTGCGGCTGGCCCTGGGCTTTGGGTCCTGTAGCTTGGCCTCGGGCGGGCAGACTCGGGGAGCCTGGCTTCCAGGAGAAGGGGCCTCAGATCTCTGAGCTGGTCGTGGGCAAAGGCTCAGCCTGGCCCGAGGGACTGGCCTCCTCTGCGGCTTGCGATCTGGGGTCAGCAGCTTGGCTGGGGGTGGGGGGTAATTTGCAGGCCATGCTGAGTACGTGGACGTCGTCGATACAAAAACCTTCAACAAATAGAAAGTCTCCCGGAAATCCCTCAGTGAGATCCCTGGGAGGAGAAAGGATTGCTAAAAACTCCGGGAGAGTCCAGTTTAGCTGGGAATTCTCAGGGTCTGGAGGCTGTGGGATGCCTTTTCCTCCCTTTACAGGGGCCTGTGAAAATGAGCAGAGTTTCTTATTATTTCCAATTAACAACCCCCTCATTGTTAACAAAGTTATATGACCTTCCCAAATACAGCTACCTGTTTAGTTTCAACACATCGGCGTGCTGGTGAAACACAGACAGGCCAGTAACTACAAGAAGAAAACTGCCTTTGCAAGCTTGTGTCGGATGCAGAATAAATCCTCATCGCGCACCCTTGGTTTTATTTAGCTTAATTACATTAGAAATCTTGCCCCCCACGAGAAAGCCTGAAACCCTACAGTAGAGGTGCAACTTTTCCTAGGGATCCTCGCCCTTGGAGAGGGGTTGCTGGTGGAAGGGTGGTGGGTTTTAAATGTCATTTCCAAATGAAAACGCTTTCCTCCGGCTTTTTTCTTTTTCTGATGCAGTTTTTGAAAGGAGCATTTTTTCGAGATAAGAAGTGACCGATCAAAATCGCTGAGGGGAGGTTGTAAGCAGCCGCTTTGCCCCAGCTTAGCCTTATCTTATCTTTCACACTTGCACGGCGGAAAAAAATTGGCTTATCTTTATCCCCACCCCCTTCTCGCCTTAATTGCTAAAAAACACTGGTGTGTTAAACGGGCAGGAAGGAGGTCGGTCTCTGGATTCTCTGTAGAACTAGAAGATTCAAAAATGTGGGGTCCTGGGGGAAAGGAGGGTGACAGAATTTATTCCTTCCCTTAGGCCTTTCTTTACTGTGCAGAGGGACCAGTCCCAGCTGGAAGCCACCACGACCAGATTTCTTTTTTAAAAGAATTAAAAACAAACAAACAAACAAAAAACCTGTTTGGCTTTGGCTTAGGCTGCTTCCCAAGGCCTCTTTCTCAGTACCCTGTTTACCAACGCACTCTTCCTTTTATCTTCCCCCAAAGCAGTGGGTCTCTGGTTGAAAGCACTACCTTCATCCTCTCTTTTTTATACATACCCTCCTCCGTTTGGTGGTGTGGGGGGGTGGCGGGATGCAAGGCTGGGACTTGCAGACTGCTGGAAATCATTAAAATATATGCGGGTGTCTGCAAACACACACTTTTAAATCATGGCGTTTCCCCTCCACGCTGGTATATTTAAACTCCAGAGCTTGCTGGATCTCCTCCCTCTCAGTCGTTTGTCTGTGTCACCGACAGGCCGCTAATGGCCAGGCTTCCAGGCGCTGTGCATTATGCATTAGCCTCCTCCCACTGCTGCCCCACATGGAAGGTTCTGTCAGGGCCTCGAAATGCAAACCACTCTGCATCCCAGCTCCCCTCAGTCAAGGCATGGGGGCTTTAGGGTCAATAACAGGTTGGAGACGCTGGAGTATGGGGTGAGTACACAGCAGAATGGGCCTGGGGAAGGAATGGAGGTAAATGTGCCTCCGATTAATTTAAATGATTAGGGATTCCCAGACTTGTGCTCTGGTCATGCTATCCCAAAGTGACCACCCCACGCCAATCACTTCTGGACCCAACTTTGGATGTGTATGTATTGTGAGGGCTCTCAGTTGCTTAGAGCTACCCTAGTTCTGTTTTTCTATCTGCTGGCTTTTCTTACTCTAGGTGAGCAGTTGATGATGGCAGCTTCCCAAAGCCCTACAATCCCCAGGTGAAGCCCAGATGAGAAACTGAATTAAAAATGGTTGGGAAGGGAAGGAGATATGCTGTGTGTGAGATCAATTAGCCCTGTTCTCTTCAGGTCTCACTTCTCCCCACCCCCAAGCAGGGAAAGATATGCACTGGAGAGCCTAGCTAAACAAGAACCCTGGTATCAGGGCCCTTCCCCAAAGCTCCCTGTGTTCATGCCATCTGGTCAACACCCAGTCAGCCTTTGGCAGCAGCACTGTAGACTTTGGGATCCCAGAATTCAGGGCCTGATATAAATGGAGCCTAGACCAAGGATTTCTTGATGTTGTTTCTGTGAACCCTGTTGGTTCTGTTCTTTGGGCCTTCTGCCTCCAAACAGCCTAGAACTCTCCAACCCCAAATGCAACAGTTTCCTGCCCAGGATGGCAGCTCTCTTTAAATATTTTACAATCAGAGTCCAGATAGGCCTTCAATTGTTACTTCATTTGCCTTTGAAAAGGAAGACAGGAGGGTGAGCTAGATTGATCTCCCCCCACCAACACAGGCACCTCAGTCTGTGTAATTTTTTTTTTCTTTTAAGTGACACTGGGTAAGCCTGGAGTTCATTTACCAAGTGACTGGAACACTGTGTGAGTATTTGTGTTTTTAAGATTGTTAACATTAACAAGATACTTCCCTCACATTACATAGACTAAAATGTATCATTTTATCATTCAAGTCCAATAGCTAGTGTCAGAGGCCATAAAGCTGAGGAGACCTAGGGTAGCTAGACTGGTGGAAGCCCGGCAGGCCTTGTAGTCAGCGGAATCGAAAAAGGGCAGGCAGGTTTCAAGTTTGCCCTCAGAAGCTCCAATTTGCTTTCCCAGTTGCAGAGCCTGCTTAGAATCTGCATCAGGAGATGGCCTGGGAGTCTGAAGTCCAGCCATATGTTATAATCACAGACCTTTTCTTTGGGGGGGGGAGAGGCTGGTAGAGGGGAGGCAGCCCCTCCAGCTCAGAATATTTCTCATTTCCTCACTGATTTATTTTTCAGCTGGCTACAGGCCTTTCCTCTCTTGCGTTCACTTGCTGACCCGCTCCATCTATTCCTCCGCTTTCGCCGAAATCCTCCCCTTTTGGAGGACAGGGTATATTGGCTGCCTGACGCCTGATCAGTTCTAGCCGGATATGGAGGAGGGCAGTTGAGAGCGCAGAGGAAGGGCCAGACCTTGAGCATCTGAGGTAGACCCCCAGGGCGCCTAGGGATTTGGTAGCTCCTCCCTCTCACCCCAAT
>PVIH01026961.1:0-17825 GCA_004025045.1 Sigmodon hispidus | reverse complement strand
CAAGCTGTTCAGTGGTTGTGGTTTGCAGCTTGGGCATGCTTGGTTTTTACCTTGTTTGTTTGTTTAGAGATCACTAATGAGTGAGTACATCGTCTGCTTATCTTTCTGAGTTTGTGATACCTCGCTCAGGAGGATATTCTCCAAGTCCATCCATTTGCCTGCAAATTTTAGGATATCATTTTTTCTTTTTTTTTTTTCACAGAAAATAAGAGTTTATTCTGGAGACAATTTTGAGTGAATGTTGCCTGGGAAACACAGAGCTATGTATTAGTTTTTATCAGGAGTGAAGTGCTTCAGAAGAAATAAGAGAAATGCAATGTTGGTAGCTTCCATTTGACATGGCAGCAAAGTCAGCAAGGTAGGGACTGCTGGTAGGAATGAAGGTTCCAGCGAAGTTAGAGATGAAAGAGTAGACTGTGTGCCATCTGTGCAGAAGAGCTTTAGCTTAGTGAAAGACGAAAACAAAGCAGTGTTTGTGCTAACATCTATCAATACCTACCAAGAAATAAAGTTCACAGCTTGCAGCAAACATAACTTGCCAGAAGTCAAGGCTACTACGGATTAAACAAGAATCATGCATAAATATCACAATTGAAAATGGCACCTTTTCTAACAAGCACTGACATTTAGGATTGTATCATTTATCACAAGTACTGTTAAAGTTTTCTGTGAAAATCCTTAATTATAATTGATGATTTTTAAGAGCTAAAAAATAAACAAGCTGCATTTAAAAAATCATAATAGAGATTTAGAATCCTCAAGGAGGACTCAAAGCTTAAAACATATTGAGAATCTTGGAGAAAAAAAAATGAAGGCATGGCATTCTTTCTCTGTGTTTCTTTGTGTTTTCTCCAATTATTTTTTAAAGAGAACTAAGTTTTCTTGTGAACTGTTTATGCACATAGCCATCACATCACCTATCTTCAACCAGTCACTATTGTTTCATTGCCTGTCTGAGGCATTGCTCTTTACATCCTACATTATTCTAAGTATGAAATAAACCCATGATGCTATCATGTCACTCACAAATATCTCAGTATTTACCTCTAAATTTTACTAATACCAACAATACTTGTAAAAATTTATAAATAATAACACTTTTAATATTCTTAAGTGTTAAATTTCAGTTTACCCTGCTTTATCTAATTTTGGCACTTTGTAGTGTACTGATTGCATCTGAATTAAACTAAGATGTAGATGTAGTGATTTGTTTTACATCTATCCAGGTTCCACATACTCTTCTTTCCCTTTTGCTTATAGTATTTTTGGTGAATAAATTATATTGGTGGTCCCATTATATTTACTTCAGTCTGGACTTTACTAATTATGTCTTATCATGTTTTAACAGATTCATCATTTGCCCCACATTTCCCATAAATTGGTCATTAAAATTAAAGTCTTGATCATATTCTGCCTCAGACTTTTGGTAATAATCGTTAGTAGACAGTGCTAAATGTATTCATTAAAATGCCAAACATGACTCATTTTCTCTGCCGTGTGTGTGTGTGTGTGTGTGTGTGTGTGTGTGTGTGTGTGATAGAGAGAGAGAGAGAGAGAGAGAAAGAGAGAGAGAGAGAGAAAGAGAGAGACAGACCAAGACAGAGAGATCTTTGCAGTCACTAATGATTATTGTCCACTTTCAATATTTTTTAGAAATTTAAAAATAGTAGTGATATCATCCTATCATTTCTTCTGCATTTACTAGCAACTATTATTTTCTAAAATTTTATTTATTTTATATGTTGGCATATTTGTCTGCAAGTACTTTATGTATGCCTGGTGCCTGCAGAAACCAAGAGAAGGTATTTCTCATTCTAAAACTGAAGTTATAGATAGTTGTAAGCTGCTATGTAAATGCTAGGAGGCTAACTTGAGTCCTCCATAAAAACAATAACTACTGAGCCATCTCTTGATCTCCACAACTACTATTCTTTTAGGAGAAAGAATAAACTTCTAATTTATTCAGTTATTCTTTTGTGTCCTTTAATGTAAGAAAGACAGGATGAAAACTTCATACATCTTATTTTTCCATTTTCAAAACAAGTACTGATTCTCTTGCACATAAAAGGTAGATTTAAACATGAAGAGTGAGCTTTTGTCTTTAAATCAAAATGACACATGGATGCATAAATATGTCTAAACACTATAAATGTTATCAGGAATAAAATTGCTCCTGTTCAAGTCATTTTTGTATCTTATGCTCTTTTAGTGTTTGAAAAAATGTTAGCTTTCTAAGATATTCTAGACATAGCTTGCACATTTGCAGCCCCAAGAGTCATGAAGTTTTTCATCTTATTCATATTTATTTTCATTATTATAATTTAATTTTCAAATATAATTATGCAAAATAATTGCATGTTTCCTAAGTACAAAGTTATATCCAAAGTCAGTCCACATCTGTGCCCTTTCCATTGACTTTCTTTTTCTTGTTCTCCATTGGTAATTTTCCTATTTCATCTTTAGGTTTATTCGTCCTGCTTATGATAAGTCAATGTTTATATATATAGCTTCTTTTTCTTGGTATAGCTTTGTAGTATTCCTGTGCAGCTGCAAGACAGCTTTTCATTCTCTCGTTGCAGGAATTTGAGCTGTTTCTCATATTCTACAATAATTTTTTTGCAGTGAAGTACCTTAAAGATGTATTACAAAAGTGTGTCATTATATCTTTGGAATACATTCCTAGAAGTAGGATTAGTAATTAAAGGGGTCAATGTGATTTTGCAATGAATTACACAATTTTACTTTATAGGTATTATTTTGTACCACCACAAGCAATGTGAATAGCAAAAGGATGCATTTTGAATGATAGGAATCTGTGCTAATTTTAGGTAATAGATAAGTATTCCCTTGCTCACAATCCAATTAGTTTTATACTTTCTGTTGGCACTCTCTGGGCATTGCCCACAAAGCCAATAAACTGCTCCTTTTGGTTCTGTACACAGAGAGCAAAGGAAACTAATTATTTCAAGGGGCTGGAATTGGCCCACCTCAGACCTTCCCAGTGGGACAGGATGTGATACTAGCTTCACAAGCTGCACACAACTTAGATGGCCAGACTCCGACAGGGCAGAAGCCTAGCAGGCATGCTCTTCAAATGATCATACAAGATAATGGGAGCTTTAGATCCACAAGGCAATAAAATCATCTGCTTTGAATGTGCTCATCTTTATATCACTCCCCTGCTGAGAAAGCTACTCAGGATCCTTCCCATCTGTGTTGTCAAATTCAGGCTTATCTTCTCAGTGTCCAGATCCTCCAAACAAATCAGCCTCCAGTCTGTTCTCCCCTGCATGGCTCCTCTGTTTTTGCCAAACCAAGCCACTTGCCATCCCTTACACTTGTAAAGACCGTTTATGCCTGTGAGTATAGCTTGTCTTGTTCTATTGCTGAATGCTAGACATTAGCCAAGCCATTCTGTTTGCTTCCTCCAAAACCAGCCAGCAGCACACTCCACTACAGCCAATGCTTTACTTAACAACTGTTTCATGAATTGCAGATCACAAGAACACTGATGTTTCCTACATCAAAAAGAAGCTCTCCAATGACTACCATGGCATGGGATTCACATGTGTTGGAAACCTAAATATCTAAAACTTAAATTTATAGCCAGATATATATCAATCTTAAAAGTAAAATTAGAATCACATAATTGAATTTATTTTCTCCAGCAACGAGTAGCAAATGAGAGATCCTTGTCCATGAACACAGTATAGGACATTTCCACACACTGTGGCACAATGGGAAAAGAACCAGGCTATAAAAAGCAAATGTCCATAAGAAACACAGTAACCTCGCTGCATACACATCACATGCATCAAATGGGACATAATATAGTTCATGGGATAGTCCACTATTTCAAACAAAAGATATTTCAAAATTGTTTAACCAGGATTATGAAAAATGTATGAAGAAAATGTACAGTCATACATGATGAGCATCCATTGTCTGAAATACTTGGGACTAGAAGTGTTTTGGACTTCTAACTTTTCAGATATCAGAGTATTGCATTACATAATGAGCTATCTTGGGAATGGAATCCAAATCTGAGCATGAAATTCATTTATGTTGCAAATATACCTTAAACACACAGCCTGGATAGAATTTTATGTACTATTTCATTAATTTTCTGAGTGAAGCTAAGTTTCATGGTGTCTAACATTTTGAAAGTTGTATCCTATCAGCACTCAGAACAATTCATATTTTGGAATATTCTGGAATTCATGTGTTCAGGTTGGGTATTTCAACCTGTATGTAATTTATACTTATAGATTCTAACAATATTTCTGCATATGAGGTTTCCAGATTAACATTTTTATTTATATTTTTGCTATGCAGTATAACTTTGTGATGAACATGAATTATTTTTAAAATAAGGAAGCCAGGCAAAATTGAAGCCACATAAAAAGCAGGATAGTATCTGTTTTTTACACACAATTTAGCTATATAAATAGTGTAAAAATTTGAACTTGATCAATCCCTGACATGTTCAAAGGGCTTTGGAATGAAAGATTCTAAAAGGAACCAAAGGCAATCATAATTTTAATCTTGAGTCAATATTTGAATAGACATTATTTATAGTCATGATTTTCAAAGATGAAAGCAGCCTTCCCCTCCCTAGTGTCAAAACAAAGCAAAGAGATGAAGTTGCTGAATCCACTCTAGAAACATGCAGAGCACAGCACGTAGCTCTTACCTCATCTGTAATGGTGTGTTGTCTACTGGAAGGAAGACAGAGGCAGAGAAGAGCCAGAAATAGAGAAACAGGGCAGATCTCTGATCCTTGCATTAAGACTAAGGAGAAGTGTTGTCTGTGCACTCTCATCCAAAAGCAATAGTGTTTCTACAAGAAAAGGATTTGAGGAACAAATGCATTCAGGGGTGGAATTTTTAAAGAATAAACTGATTTTTCCTCTGAAGCTGATAATGTTGTAATAGTGGGAGGCAGTGGAAATTATAGGGGTGTCAGTACTGTAGTTGGGTGATTTTTAATGAGTTGCCCTGGGCAAACAATCCTAATCAGCCTCCACTATTCATTCTGTTACTGCCCACATCTGTGCAAATTGGTTCTCATTTTTATGCCATAATAATCTATAAACACTATAAACCTTCTATTTTAGTCTTTTGAAACCTATCTTGTCATATATAATTTCTAAAGATAACTCCCTTTTATTTGGGTTGTTTTTAACAAAGACAGGATTAGTTCAGGGTATCCCTTGTTTTTCTTCCTCCTCCTTTCACTGTTTCCATTGTATTGCTTGCTCATCAAAATACACAAATGGATGATAAGAGATTGACCCCCAAATAGTCACAGCTCCATATCTTGGGAAGGGAAACTTTCAAGACATCTTTATCCTCTCCCCCACACACACCCTGCCTCAACATGTTCGAGCTGCACTGACTCTTCAAAATAAAGAACAAGGTGATCTGAACATTCTTTAGCAGTCTAGTAAACTGATTCTCTAATTCATGCCTAATTCACAGTCTGTCACAACACAAACCAACTGCTTTTACAGTAAACCTGCATGACACAAAAAAACAAAATGATTCTTCCTATTGACTGGTCAGTGCCTTTCTGCCATCCTGGGAGTTCTTTGGACTGTAGCTTCATCACTTCTAACTTTGACCCCCTCATCACATGGACTTCTTGTGTTTGTGTCACCAACCAAATATGCCTCGCAAACATTCTAGATGTTGGATTTAGGGCCTCCCTGAATCCATCATGATCACATACTAACCTGACTACAATATCTGTAAAGGTCTTACTTAGAAATAAGAGCACATTTACAGATTCCAGGTAGATATAAATTAAGATATTACACTATTTTCTATGTTTTGAGTATGGTTTTATTGCTCTGTAGCCTATGTTGAAATTTAATCCCCATTATGGCCCATTAAAAAGCAGAACCAGGAAGGAGTGTCAAGGGATAATTAGAGCTCTGTTCCCACCAACAGATTAATTCATTCATGAGATTGATGCATTAATAGGTTCGATAGATAGTTAATCTAGAATGATGGAGTTACTGTGAAAACCAGTTTGACCATGTCTCTATCATATTCCTTCTCTCATTCTTTCTCTCAGCATGTGATGCTCTGAGTCACCTCAGAACTCCTCCAAGAGGAAGGCAATTACTAGGTGTAGTTCTTTGATCTTAGACTAAAAGTATAAGTCAAATAAACTTTTTGTTTATAACTTGCTCAGTCTGCCATGCGTTATTAGCAACAGAAGATGAAATAAAATTGTCCAACTCACCACAATGCTACATATACTCACATTCCACTGGCTGAAGCAAAACCACATAGCCAAGTCCAAAAAGCAATGAAGTACAAGCATGCACACTACTTACTCAAATGAGATTACCACAAAGTCAGATAACAAAGTGGGTGAATATATCATTGCGTTACAGAGCTGGAAGCACTACTCTAAACTGCCAGAGTTCATGCAGTTTTAAAAAACATTTATGTAGACATGTCATATTTTATAGGTCACATCTGGATTATATTGCATGGAAGGAAGTGGGACTCTATTGGAACAGAGAATAACATTTTTAAGCTAGTGTGGGACATAAAGTTAAGTTGGGCATTTTTCTAAGCTTATCTCCTATAATCATCAAAATAACTCAATGAAGGAGTTACTAGCATTATTATTACCAAGTCCCATTTTGCAAATTGATGTTCAAAACGTTAGAAAAGCTGCTCAGGTTTCTTGACACAAATTAGTGTGACCTCAGAGCTTGCATATTAACATGGTAACCAAGCTGCTCTGACTTTGGGCCTCTGTTCCAGCTCTACTTTAAGTAAGACATGGAAACATGATAAAAACTTTATATAAAAGCTTTACGTTGTCCACAAATTTTGAATTTACAACAGCAAATTGGTGTCTGGGAATTGCAGAGGATGAATATTTGTTTGAATTATCAACCAAATAAATACTTGATGCTGGGCTGGAATCTAAATGATTCCTTGTGTTAGTATAAGAGGGTTAGTGTCAATGACAAGCACTTTTCTGAGAAATTAATTTAAATTGATGGCCATATTAAAATGCTAATTCACTTTAAGGCACTGTCTCTATGTGAGATGCTAGACTTTGAGTTTTCCCAGAGCAACAGCCCTCAAACCTGGAACATGTTGACTTCCATCTGCAGACCTGGCCTCATCCCAGGCTGTGGGTCTGATCCTATAGTTTCACAGTGTATTTAGTAAGTGCTGATTCAACAAGTTCAGTGATAAGGTTGAGCAGGGAAATCAGGCCCAGTCTGAAGTTCAATTCCAAATGTAGGAAAGAAGCTTTACTCTTTTTTATTTATTGATACATTAATTCTTTCAAGTAACATTTTTAGACAAATATCATTTGCCAGCCTAGAAGAGATACAGACAATAAAAAGGCAAAAATAAAAGAGAAGAAAAGAAAGATTTCTGTCTTAGAAACTTTTATGTTTGCCATAGTCAAGCATGAACATGTGCTACAGCTTGGAGAATTCAGTGCCACCACAATCTGGATTCTCTGGGACTGAGACTGAGGCAAGAGTGAGTGTATAGAATGTTTACTAGCAAGTGCCCTTAGGACCCATACCTGTGTGAAACTGCCAAGGAGACAAGAGTGGACAGGGTGAATAGCCATGCTGTTGACTAAACACTGCAAATCCATGTGTTAAAAGGTTTTGCTTCTAATACAGCCACATTTGGAGAGTGGGTCTTTAATGGGAGATAACTAAAGTTAAAAAAGCTTATAAGTGTGGAGTCTTTGTACCAGAATTTGTCCCCTTCTAAGGAGAGGAAAAGACAACAAAAAGCATTTCTTTTCTCCATGGTAGTGCAAAAGAAAGGCAATGTGAGGACACAACAGCAGGTGCTAGAAGCCTGGAAGAGGGTCGCAGTGGAAACCAAACCTGCCATTGCCTGATCTTTGATTTCTACACTCCAGGACTATAAGGAAGTAAATGGCTGTTGTTTGGATGTATCAGTCTGTGGTATTTGGCTAAGGTAGCCTGAGTGGAATAGAATACATACAGTTCAAATAAAAAGCCTCAGTGAAGCCCATGGGCAGATCTGGAACTGTGATAGCCCTTCAAGGCTGTCTCAAGTTTTGGTAGGGACACCGCTTCATCAATGGGAAGGAGATTACCTTCCCTCAGATAAAATAGTTCTCTTTAGTGAAAGTGGCTCTCTCCAATGGAGACAACCCCAAAAGGCTGACAATTCAGAGCTTGCAGGAACCCTTCCAACAGGAATGAGATTAAGGTTTTCATTTTTCTGCAGGTAACATCAAAACTCTGTGTCATCTTTTGTGTTTAAAACAATTAGTCTGAAATCTAGTCTTATTGCCAGAAGTCTATATTTTCGACCTCCTGGAAAATGGAATCCTGTTTTTTTATTCCTTCTCAGTGACAAAGGTATGGTACTTCTTGGTCTCTGATCTCAGGCCTGTGCTTCTCTGCTATAACTCTTCATGATGCTTCATTACTGCAGCTACACTCTGCTCACATGAAAAAACCCTATGCTAGAATTCCCTAAAGGTTACTTGTCTTCCCCCTGCCTATCACTTGCCATATTCTGTTTATAGTAATTACTCACCCTGTATATCTATAGATTCCTGAACAATTGACTCAACCAAAAGTTGGAAATATTTGGGGGAAATGCATCCATGCTGAAAATAAAGTTTTTTGTTGCTATAAATAGAACAACATAACAGAACAATTATTAACCTAGAATTTGCATTGCATTTGGTATTATGAATAATAATAGTGTTAGGAGGATTGTATTGGTTCTATGCAAAGTGAATCCATTTTCTGTAAGGGAATTGGATTCCTATAGATTTTGGTAATTATGAGATGTCCTGAAGTCAGTGCTTCATGGATTTTAAGGGATGACTATACTGTACTTCTTTTATCTGGCTTGAACACTGTCTTCTGCCTATCATACCCTTAAGCATTTCCTTTTATCTCCATTGACATACCAGTTTCCTAAAAATATCTTCCTCAGTAGTTAGCTGGTCATAGACTACTGAGGCCCCATAAACCACATTCTGAAAAAAAATTCATTCTCTGGCTTGCAGAAATCTTCAACACTTCAAATTGCAGCAGGAAATAAGGGCTCCCAACTGCAAATTACCCTGAGATGCTTTGAATTTAATTCAAGATTATGTATGTATAGTAAAGGTTTTGAAAAATATTGAAGGAAAAACATATTTATTGCTTTAATATTATCTCTTGCTATGTATTACAGCAATCTCCAAATACAAAAAAATTAAAGATATTTTTTCTTAAAATACATTGTTGTATTCTTTATCTAAAGGTCAAAAATTCAGGTTGATTCTGTCCATCTATACTTTATTTTCCACCATGCTAGAAAATCCAACATGACTTCATTCTCAACCTCAATGAGATTTCATGGGATCTCTGCACATGGCTATCATGAGATGTTCACAATATAGTGGGCATAGGGGCTACAGGGATGGTGTAGCTGTCAAGAGTACTCACAGCTCTTTCAGAGAACTAGAGTTTAGTTTCTAGCATCCACATCAGGTAGCTTATAGCTGCCTATAACTTTAGCTCCAATTATCCAATATTTTCTTCTGGCCTCTGCAGGTACTGCATTTACACACATACCACATAGACATATACATCTACAAATGTTAAAAATAATAATTTAAAATACAATGATCTCAATGTAGATATGCTTCCAAGAGGAAGATTAAAAATCCCAAAACATTACTTCTTTCATATTCTATTAATTCAATCAGGTCAAAGCTACTCTATACCTAACTTATAAGGACAGAGTCATAATATAAGAAAAAACATTCATGTGAGAAAGTCTATGGGAGATAGTGCAAGTCAAATTGTTCAGTAATTATCAAAACAATGAGAAATATTTGCCTATAATTCCCATCATTATTGAAAATAATCAAAACCCACTATTCCACATAGCCTGTTTAAGAATCCCTGTTATTATGTAATCAGAATCTTACTGTGTTATTGTCATTTTAGGCTCCAAATCTAAAACGTCGAATAAAAATGCATAATCAAAAACTAACAATTTAGGAAATTACAATAGATTTCCAAACCTTGAGGATGTACTATATAGGTGGTGTTGCAGAATAGCAATACTGAGGCATTCCTAGCAATTTGGAAGAAAAGTGCTCCTTCTGTGTGTCTAACTCTCCTATCTAATTTAATGTTTACCCAACAAGTTTATAGTTATGAATTCCTCAAAGTGTATGTTGTAGCTAGCCACTTCTACTGAGCAAATTTGAATGAAGTTAATGATTTGGTTTCAAATTCCTATGAGATTAATTGAAGTAAGGACAATCCCACTTTCTTTTCCAGTGATTGACCCAGTAATGACTTGTGATAAAATTTCAGGCACAGTCCTACCACTTGTCACATCCAGCTGAATAGCATTGATTGTTTTCCATTAGTTAGGACACATATTAATTTGTGAAGAGCCAACAATGGACAGTTATAAATCAAACTATCTGAAATATACATAATGCATATTGACTGATAAAGCACAATAGCCCTAGCAAAATATTCCTTCATGAAATAAAAAATACCAACAATACTCTGAAATAAGTATTTCTGGACCAGGTAGGAATAAATTCATATTCTGGTGGTGAAGGTAGTTCTAAAGGCAATCAATCTATATGAAATATTTTCCATTGTCTCTCAATGGTACCATAAGATGTGAATACTAAAGCTCTTGTAAGACATTACTAGAAAATGTAAGAAGAATTCAAGAGTAGGATTCATTACTACCAAAAATTTTAATGCTACAGTATTAAAAATTAGAATAAAAGAGAATAATAAGTATTTTACTTTAGCATGGCAGTGATAGAAAACAAACTTTCCTCCAATTTTTCTCTTCCACACAGACAATTCTATACCTTAAGATTTGTTGTTATGCATCACTTCTGGTATCAAACTTGATTACACTTAATGTTCTTTAAGCTGCATAAAATTGAAAATTCAGCTCAAACTATCTTCAGCCATAACAAAGAAGTTCTTGTCAATGAAAACTAAAGTTCAGCTACATAACATACATTAACATTAGCTGATGAAAGGCAGAATAGCAGGGGAACTTTAATCTCTCCATTCTGACACTAACACAGTCAGCTCTATCTTAAAGCTTATTGCCCTCATGACTGCAGAATGCCCCCAGTTGCAACTAGAGTTAGTGGCTTCTTTTCATAACTGATAATAAGCTGGCTTCTTCTTACTGTGATAACCATAAAAGTTGCATTTTTTGTTTCTCATTGGAAAATGGGGTCACCAGCCAGGTGTGGAGTAAGCAAGAGGAACAATATAGAGATGAAGTAAAAAGCATCGAGAAAAAAAAAATATATATATATATATATATTAAAATATGGGTTTATTTCAGTTGTAAGAACTCTTTAGAAATAAGCCTAAGCTAAAGCCAGCCTTTTATAATCAATAATAAGTCTCCATGTCATTATTTGTGAGCTGACAGCTCAAAGAAAAATCTGACTACAACAAAACATTTATCATATTCTCTTTCCTCCCCCCAAATCCTCTTCAACTCCATCTCCACCCAACTTAATGTGCTCTCTCCTTTTCTCCCCCTCTTCTCTCTCCAAAACCAAGAAACAAAAAAATTTAAAAAAAATAGGCAAACAAACAAAAAGAAAAGAAGTAACATAAAAATAACCAAATCAAATAAAAAAACATACACAAAAAACAATCAGAACATTTTGTGTTGGCTAACTACTCCTGGGCAGGCCCCATGCGCAGAAATAGGGTTGATATATCCAGTGATACTACACTGGAAAAATATGATGAATTTTACCTTTCCAAGTAGGAAACAATTACAAATAGTGTCTTTGTTAGGGGTGGGACATTTCATCCATTTTTCCTTTGGTTTAAAGTTGTGCAGGTCTTGTGTGTGCTGTCACAGTGTTTGTGAGTTTAGATGTGTATAAGTGCTATACTATCTTGTGGTAGTGTGAATGTAATGGGCCCCATAAAATCATATGGCACTATAAAGAGGTCTGGCTTTGTCGAAGTAGGTATGGCCTTATTAGAGGAAGTATGTTACTGTATGGTCAGAATTTGAGCATTTGGTTCAGGCTGCTGCCCTGTAAGTCAATTGATTTCCCGTTTCCTCCAAGATGCAGTAGTAGACTCAGCTCCAGCACTACCTATGCCTGAATGACACCATGGTCCCTGCCATGACTGAAGCTTTGAAACTTTAAGCAAGCCCCCTCAATTAAATGTTTTTTAATAAGAGTTGCCATGGTCATGGTGCCTCTTCACAGCAATAAAAACATAAGAAACATCTGAAATGTGTGTTTCTTGTATGCAGCAGTAAAAAAGGAACTGTAAAGAAAGAAGTAACAGATCTATTTGACAATTTTTTTAATTTGTATTTACCAAGAAAAACAGTACATTGAATTTAAAATGCTGATAAGTTAACAATAACTATAAAGAAAGTAAAAATCATAAGCATGACTTAACAAGGGTGATAATGCAAATAATTTGCTACTCATAAAATTAATTTGTGTTCAGCTTTCCCTCTGAATTTTTTCTCCTATCCCTGTATATCCCCATTCAAGGTCCCTTCCCCTCCCACCACATCAGGTCACCCTTTCTTTCTCCACAACTCCCTATCCCCTCCCTGGGCAGGCTGCAGACAATCCCATGGTCCCACTGATCCAATAAAGCTTAGTTCAGTCTCCCCTCCTGGCAAATCCAGTTTTGTCCCCCCTCCCTCAAGAGTGAGTCAAGTGTTCCTATAGGTGTAGTGGGATCCGAAGGGTCAGGCCAGGATATTTCTGATCCCAAGCTGTTTAGTGGTTGTGGTTTGCAGCTTGGGCATGCTTGGCTTTTTTCTTGTTAGTTTGTTTAGAGACCACTAATGAGTGAGTACATCCCCTGCTTATCTTTCTGGGTTTGTGATACCTCACTCAGGAGGATATTCTCCAAATCCATCCATTTGCCTGCAAATTTTAGAATATCATTTTTTCTTACTGCTGAGTAGTATTCCATTGTGTAGATGTACCACAGTTTGCTAATCCATTCTTCAGTTGAGGGACATCTAGGTTGTTTCCAGGTTCTTGCTATTCCAAATAATTCTGCTATGAACATAGTTGAGCTAATACCTTTGGAGTGTGACTGTGCTGCATCTTTAGGGTATACACCCAGAAATGATATTGCTGGATCCTAGGGGAGATTGATTCCCAATTTTCTGAGAAACAACCATACTGCATTCCAGACTGGCTGAACAAGCTTATACTTTTACCAACAATGGAGGAATGTTCCCCTTGCTCAGCAACCTCTCCAGCATAGGCTGACAAAAATTTTAAATCACTAAAGAGAGAAATTGAAGAGGATATCATAAAATGGAAAGATCTCCCAAGTTCCTGATTGTTAGGATCAGCATAGACAAATGGAAATTCTATCAAAAGAAATCTATAGATTCAATGCACTGCCCGTCAAAATCCCTAAACAATATTTTATGGACCTTGAAAGAACAATACTCAATTTCATTTGGAATAACAGGAAAGCCAGGATTGACAAAACCAATTTGCTCAACAAAAGAACCTCATGAGGCATCACCATCCCTGACTGCAAGTTATACTATAGAGCTACAGTAATAAAAACAGCCTGGTACTGGCATATAAACAGATTTGTGGATCAGTGGAATAGAATTGAGGATCGAGACATTAACCGAAAAACCTATGAACACCTGATCTTCGACAAAGAGGCCCAAAATATTCAATGAAAAAAAGATAGCTTCTTTAATAAATGGTCTGGCATAGCTGGATGGTAGTGTGTAGAAAAATGTAAATACATCCAAGCCTGTCACCCTGCACAGAACTCAAATCCAAGTGGATCAAAGACCTCAGCATAAATCTAGCCACTTTGAATAGAAAAGAAAGTGAGATATATACCTCTACAAATTGGCACAGGCAACCACTTCCTAAATATAACACCAGTGGCACAGATACTAAGAACAAAAATCAATACATGGGACCTCCTAAAACTGAGAAAGTTCTGTAAAGCCAAGGACACTGTCAATAGGACAAAATGACAGCCTACAGAATGGAAAAAGATTTTCACCAACCCTACAAGTGATAGAGGACTGATCTTTGAAATACATAGAGAACTCAAAACCTAGAGACCAAAACCTTGAATAACTCAATCAAAAAATGGGGTTCAGAACTAAAAAGGGAATTCTCAGCAGAAGAATTACGAATGGCTGAAAGGCACTTGAAAAAGTGCTCATCATCTTTAGCCACCAGAGAAATTCAAATCAAAACAACTTTGAGATACCACCTGATACCTGTCAGATTGGCTAAAACAAAATCACAGAAGACAGCCTATGCTGGAGAGGTTGCTCCGCAAGGGGAACATTCCTCCATTGTTGGTAAAAGTATAAGCATGTTCAGCCACTCTGGAATGCAGTATGGTGGTTTCTCAGAAAATGGGGAATCAATCTCCCCTAGGATACAGCAATATAATTTCTGGGTTTATACCTGAAAGATGCACATTTGCACTCCAAAGACACTAGCTCAACTATGTTCATAGCAGCATTATTCGTAATAACAAGAACCTGGAAGCAACCTAGATGCCCCTCAACTGAAGAATGAATTAACAAACTGTGTTACATCTACACAATGGAGTACTACTCAGCAGTAAGAAAGAATGATATCCTAAAATTTGCAGGCAAATGGATGGATTTGGAGAATATCCTCCTGAGCGAGATATCACAAACCCAGAAAAATAAGCAGGGGATGTACTCATTTATTAGTCATCTCTAAACAAAAAAGCAAAAAGCAAAGCATGTCCAAGCTGCAAACCACCACCCTGAACAGCTTTGGATCTGAAATACCTTGGAGTGGCACCTTGGATCCCAGTCCCTCTAGAGGAACATCTGACTCAGTCTTGATACTGGGATGAGGAAACTGGATCTGCCAGGACATGCAATATTGGGTCCTTGGGACCTCCTGCCCTTGCTGGAGAGGAGATGGGGAGATGTGGAGAAGAGAGAGTGACTGGAGGGAGTGTCAGGGGGAAGGGACCTTGAATAAGGATGTACATGGAAGGAAAATGTGACTTTATTCATAATTAAAAAAAAGAAAGAGGAAAAAAAAGTACCAAAAACAACTTAGATGCCCCTCCACTGAGGAATGGATTAAGAAGCTGTGGTACATCTACACAATGGAGTACTACTGAGCAGCAAGAAAAAAATGATATCCTAAAATTTGCAGGCAAATGGACCAATATGGAGAATATTCTCCTTGGCAAGGTTTCATAATCCCAGAAAGATAACCAAGGGATATATTCATGCTTTAGTGGGCTTTAAACAAAAAGCAAAGCATGTCCAAGCTGCAAACCACAACCACTGAACAGCTTGGGATCTGAAGCACCTTGAACTGGCACTTTGGAGCCCATTCCCTCCCTAGGAACACTTGAGCCAGTCTTGATGTGGGAATGAGGAAAGTGAATTTGCCTGGAGTGGATGTTGAACTAAGCCAACTTGGGACCTTGGGACCTGCTGTCCTTGCCAGGGAGGAGATAAGTTGATGGGGAGAAGAGTGACTGGAAGGGGCAGGAGGGGAAGGACATTTGAACAAGGGGATACATAGATAAAAAATGAGACTTTATTAATAATGAAAAAATGAGAATAAAAGAAACAACTGAAAGATACTATTTCCTTAACAATTTAAAGAAGGTTGTCATAGTCAAAGAGCAGACAGTAATGAATATTTGTTGTCATTTACTTTTCTTCTTTTTATACCATCCAAACTCCCAGCCCAGGGAATGGTACCACCCACAGAAGGCTATTTTTTCACCTCAATTAACCTAGTCAAAATAGTCCCCCACAGGCATACCCAAAAGCTCATCTCCCAGTTGACTCTAGATCTCATCAAGGTGACAACTGACAACTGATATTAGCCATCATATGAATCAACAGTTGAATTCACTGGAGTAAGAAATAAAAGGAACTGGAGAGATGGGTTCATTGGTTAAGAAAACTGGTTGCCCTTCCAGAGAACCTGGCTTCAATTCCATGAAGCCACATGGTGGCTAACAACTATCTATAACTTCACTTCTAGGGAATTCAAGACCATCTTCTGGCTTCTACAGGAACCAGTCATGAACATGTTATACATACATACATGCATGCAAACACATAAAATAAGATAAAATAAAAATAAATGAATCTTTAAAACGTTTATAGAAATGAAAATAAAAAGAAAAAGTTATGGTAAATTGACTCCCAATTAGTACGCACAAAATGTGTGTGTGTGAGAGAGATAGTGAGAGACACAAAAACATTTCTAATATTTCACATTTTCTATCAGTAACAGTATTTAACATGCCTTACTGTCCACTATAAACAAATTTATTATTATTACTTTTCCAAAAAAAATGTCAAATAAAAGACATACTATGATCTGCTTCACATGTATTCAGGGAATCTCCATAAAGAGAAAAAGATTTAGTTCTACATTAACAAATGGGTTCTCAAACCACCTTTTATGCTTAAGAGTCTATAAAATAGTTCTACTTTAATTATGAAGAGAAATATCCTAGAGTGTAAATGTCAAACATTGAGACTTTGGGCCAGATCCAATCTGTAGAAGGTTATCATTCAATGACACAATCTCATTGAAAACAGCTTTACCTCCATTGGCAATTTTTAATGAAATATTAGTTCAGTCTACCAGGATTTTCTTGAGAGGAGATTGGTTCATGAGTAAATGTAAGTTGACAGTCTTTTCCTGAGGTAACAAAATGGCATTTTTTTTTTAAAAAAAATGCAAGATTAATGTAGTAAAACATTATTATTATTTACCTGAAAATAAGCTCTTCAAAACTAAGCCCTATAAAATTGAGACATCAAATACCAGTAGCTACATTTGGCTCAATGTAGTGTGTGTGTGTGTGTGTGTGTGTGTGTGTGTGTGTATACATGAATATATAGAACCACATATGCACAAGTGCATGTACAAACCTCATGAACATTAGAATACTTCAAATAAACTACATTTGCATATTGAATGTTATATTATTGGTTTTGCTTTTTAATCTGCTTTTTATATTATCCTATTTTCTTTTTAAATAACTCTTCTTTAAAGGTGATTCAAAATGTAGTTTGATTTTGGCATAATGTCCACCAAAGGGTAATGTCACTTTGTTTCCTCTCTTACCTTATTACATCTTCATACTAATGTTGGGCTCATTTCACAATTTAACACACAATTTCTGTAGCCACTCACATTGGCTAATCTGAAATTAATAATAAATGTCTTCACTGGAGCCCCAAATTAAAAAAAAAAATTTCAAGGATAGGCACTTTAACTCTTCTGGGAAATTACAAGATTGTTTTCCAAATTCTTCTAGATTTTATTATAATGGTTATTTTGAACTTTATGATAGTGCATTGTACTTCATTTCACTGATACTAATCAATATTTTAGGTAGAAAATACAAAGGAAGAATTCTTCATGAAAACTTCTAATCTTATGTTAATTTCTTAAAATCAGAAGTCCTATTTTATTTTTATTTATTTTATTATTTTTTACACAGTAAATAATTCCAAATTTTAGTATTCAGTCCCTGTGTCATTCATCATTTATAGTACCTAGTTTTTTTTTTCCTTTATATTGTATTTATTAAAAAAAACACAGTAAAAAGAATTTAAAATGTGGAAGAGTTAACAATAACTATATAGAGGATAAGAATGATAAGCATGGCTTATCAAGGGTAGACATACAAATAAGATTGCTACACCTATATTTTCTTTGTGTTCATCTTTCCCTCTGAATTTTTTTTTTTTCATCCCTGTATATCCTTATTCAAGGT
>PVIH01026960.1:0-17826 GCA_004025045.1 Sigmodon hispidus | reverse complement strand
TGGGAGGGGGAAGAGACCTTGAATAAGGATATACAGGGATGGAAAAAAAAAATTCAGAGGGAAAGCTGAACACAAAGAAAATATATGTGTAGCAATCTTATTTGCATTTCCACCCTTGATAAGCCATGCTTATGATTCTTATCCTCTGTATAGTTATTGTTAACTCTTCCACATTTTAAATTCTTTTTACTGTTTTTTTTTTTGATAAATACAAAATAAAGAAGGAAAAAAAAAACAAAATACAAAAAACAAAAAACAAAACAAAACAAAAAAATCTGGGAAAATGCCAGGTTTTTAGACTTGGACTCAGGCTTGGTGAAACATACTCATAATCCCAGCACTTGGAAGGCTGAGTGTTAGTTTCCCGCATGGGGAGAGACACATGTACATTACCAGATGCTATACAAGAATGTATTTCAGAGAAGAAGAGGAGGGGGGGGTTGCCATGTGGTGATTCTTTTTAAGATAAAGGGTGGACATGGATCTACGTAGCCATGCCTAGGGCATGCCCCCTCCACATGTGGCACCATGTTGGCTTTACCATGTGGTCACTACATGCCAGGAATTCTTATTCCACCCAGCGCCATGTTGGGTTCATCACGTGGTGAGCCAGGAATATTTACTCTGAGGCAGGATGATCTAGAATCAAGGCCAGCAAGAGACTATATGCACAAACACACACAAAATGTCCACAAAAACAAACAAAAAACATAGCTCTCACCTCCTAAGGGAAGCAGCAGGCAGGCTACAGCAAAATGAGAAAACCTCTACGTTAGGCCTCAGATCCTATCTGATGAGACTCTTAGTCCTTTGGTTTGTTGGAAACTAAGGGGTTTGGCTGGTAGATGTCTCATTCCAATGAGCAGTTTTAGCTAACTGCCCTTATTAGATGATAGTTTCCAAACTGGGCCCTGCCTAGAAGTCTATCAAACAGGGCAGAGGTTAGAATGTTGCAAATCTGTTTACACAATCCAAAGAAAACTAGAGTTCTGTTTATACACTGCCAAGGATTTACCAAATGGTTAACAGTGTTTTCTGCTCTTGAGAATACCTGAGTTCAGCTTCCAGCACCCACTCTGGGTGCTGCTGAAACACCAATTCTAGTTTGTATTTAATGAAAATTCAGAGCCAGATATTGGGGAAGAGCTGGAATATCAGAAAGAGGAAACAGACCACAGTGAAATCTCACCCAGCCAACTTTTCAGGGTAAAAGCTATCTTCCAGATTCCTCATCTGGCTCATCGCTTCTATAGAATACCATACCTGCTGCCTATGCCTCCTTAAATATCCCTTCTGGGTTCAACTCTGCATCATAATTCTAAATTTAGGATTAAAGGTGTGAGCTACCACTATTTGTTAGTTAGGCCTTGAACTCACAGAAACACAGAAAGATCTCTGTCTCTGGAGTTGTGGGATAAAAGGCCTGAGTTACCATTCTCTGACCCTGCTGACTTAACTGTGGGTGGATCTGTTCTTTGATAGTCCAGAATGGTTTCATTAAATATAAAATATATCACCACTATCTGTAACTTCAGTTCCATGGGATCCAGAACTTCTGGCCTCCTCAGGCACTTTTACTCATATGTACATACCCACACACATACATGATTTTTTTTTTAAATATATAAATCGTTTTTTTTTTTTTTTTTAAAAAAAAGAACTACTTCATGATTCTGACATCACTCTCTTCTTTACAATATTTCATATGGTTCCTATGCTGAAGTCAAAATGTCAGACTTGATCCAGCCCCTGATTACCTCTCCAGACCTACTGAGTCTTCCCACGTGGCTCTTAAGTTTAAATTGCAGCATTCATCTCTTAGCTCCTCAACCTCCAGCATACATCTATCTGCTAGGGCCGTTCAACATGTGTTCCCTGCACAGGGTGGCGCTATCAAGAGGGAGTGTCCTTACAACATAAGTTGGCATTATGGTCTACTCCATTCTTGTTTGTCCCTCTGCAACACAAATACTGAAGCTTTCATTTCTGATGTACTGTTCTGGTGCAATTTCCAGTCAGTTCACTGTTACAGGTGGTTTCTGCTATCTTGGAATTCACAATGATTATCTTTTCTTTTTAAGTCCTGTTTATTTATATAACAAATGCCTTAGAATTATCAGCTAACTCCAACTTCTTGGTCCATGCCTAAACTTTTTTTAAAAGTTAACAGTGACAATATCCTGCTTTTTTTTTTTTTTTAAAAAAAAAAAAGATGTAATAATTTTTATTACATGCTGGGTACTGTAGATGATACCCTACAAGGGAACTAGATCATGCTTGACCCCCTTTGAATCTCAAGTTCTATTTGAGTCTCTCAGAGGCATACTTTTAATCTTCAGGAAGGCCCCTCTATTCTGTTTTTGTTCTCAGTTATAGGGTGCTATACATGTGCCTTTGGAGATTCACTGCCTGTCTTAGCCACGCATAATCCAAGGGCTTCCATGTGCTACACAGCCCCAGGTCTGCTCTGTTCTCCTGCCAGAGTCACTGCCTGTGCCAGCATCATGGACTCTCTCTCTTCTCCTAATTTTCAGCGCTGACCTCCTAAGAGCTCTTTCAATAAATCTGCACAGGAGTTCAGCAAGAACCAAGTGTTACCATGGCAACTCCACATATCTGCTGAAAATTCACAGTTGACAGTTTAAAGAACAATGCCTCCAGTGCCAGGTTATTACATTTCCAACTCAAAGCAGAGGTCAAAATACAGGCACTAACCAGGTAGCCTTCCAATACTGCCATTAGAGTTGCATGGCAGGTCAGGGAGGGGACTGGCCCCCCGAGAGGCTCTGGAGGATTGGGGGAATAACTCCCCTCTCAGGAACACGGTGAAACTGAGGACAGCAGAGAGGATCTACACAGAAAGGAAGCTACAACCTCTGCTCTGCTTTCCTCCAAGCATTAACTCATAAGCTCTTTTGAACCTTTTCCAGATCCATGCCCAGGGCCAGCTATATAAAAATGAAGTAAAAAAAAAAAATGAGCCTCACTGCAGACAGTTTTTAGAAGGAGGGCAATGAGGGTCTGCTGAGCTGGTAGAATGTGGTTTGGGTTTGGCCCATAATGTGGTATTCAGAAGTTGCCTAGAACTCTGGACTTTCTCTGTACATGAGCCCTGTTCACAATATCTGACCTGAATTATCTACAGATGAGATACAGACTTTGTATGGGCACGTCATGAGTTGTCTTTGAAACTGAAGTCAAAATAGAAGCACTGAGTATGTTATACACACACAGAACCCATGACTTTGTCCAGGCCACTATGACTTAGTAAGCAACTCAGCTTCTATTGCTGACGTTATCTTGAATCTCTGAATACAGAAATCAGCCAGAAGGTGCTTGAACCATCACCAGGTCTAATCACTCATCTTACTCATCAGGAAACTGAAGCCCAGAGAAGCCTTCACAATTGATCAGAGGCATAAAAGAGGCACATTTGGAGCTTTGCACTTGGCCCAGCTCATTGCTACCCTGGTCTTCCCTCCTGGAGACCAGTCAGCTCATCACTTCTAGGTCACTAAAGGCAATGGTGCAGAAAAACTAGAACTCAAGCCCTCTGGAGCTTCATAAAGACTCATTCCCCTTTTCTTTCTTGGATGTATAATTACAAATGGAGTTACTGTTGCTTTGTGATAGCTCAGCAAACAGTGACCTCCAGGTACTTTCTTGTTAAGACATCGAGACCCTTGCTCACCACCCTATACGTGAACAACACTGAGGCTTTCTGACTCTCATCCCTAAAGGTTCTACTTACACTCCTTCAACAGAGGCGCCAATGTGGTCTCCCCACTTATTGAGTCTCTTACCCACATATTTAGTCTCTTATCACCACTTACCTTTGCATATGCAGTTGTCTTAATAAACCACTGTCGGAGGTATTTTTTCTCCACCTTGGCTCCAGAACGCCATGAACAACCATATTCATTTACTTGCTCATTGGCCAGCACTGTTTGATCCACTGGGTCCCAGTTAACCAAGGCCTATTAGGATGCAGGAGACACTGTGGTGAATGCCCTGTGGAGGTGCCCTTGGAGAACAAGGTTGTAATGTAACCGTGTGGTTCCAAGCCTGAGGGCATCTCAAATGGAAAGAGGAACATGCAACAGTTTATCTCCTCTAACCTAGGTCCCTAAGGTCTTACCGTCATAAATATAGAGATGAGCAGGAATATTGAGTATCTAGGTCCTAAAACTTTAAGATTCAGAAACCAAAGAAGAGTGGCCCATCTATTATTACCACTAACACTAGGGAAATTGCAGGAAGGGTTTTACTTAGTAGGTAAAAAGAAATACTGTTTTATTTTTGGTAGTGCTAGGTCTGCTGCAGATGAGTCTATGAGCTTGAGGGCACATTCACCTTTACTAGTATGTGAAAATGGGATTTTCTTTCTCAAGTAAAAGTTATGATTTATATATGTATATATATATTAGGACAAGGTCTCACTATGTAGCTCTGGCTGTCCTAGAACTCGCTCTTATAAACCAGGCTGGTCTTAAACTCATCAAGATCCACCTGCCTATGCCTCCTCTCAAAGTGCAAGGATTAAAGGTATGTGCCACTACACCTGGCTAAAAGTGATACTTTTTTTTTTTTTTTAAACTTTATTTATTTATTTATTTATTTATTTGCCTTGGTGTTTTGCCTGAAACTGGAACTATAGACAGTTGTTAGCTGCCATGTGGGTGCTGGGAATCGAACCTGGGTCCTCTGGAAGAGCAGACGGTGCTCTTAACCACTGAGCCATCTCTCCAGCCCCTAAAAGTGATACTTTTAAGATGGAGAGAATTTATAAAATTTTAAAAGGGGTAGCTAACATGAACTTACCTCTTTTTGATAGGCCAATCCAGCTTCATAGAGTTTGATAAACAGGTATTGAGTCCATTTGTAGTAATCTGGCAAACAGGTAGTGATTTCCTGCCAAAAAAGGAAGAGGCATAAATGCACAGGCAGACCATGGAAGTATGCAAGTGCTCCACCACACATACCAGAGCAATTAAATTGCAACGTATTTACCAACCTATTTCCACTAACTCTCAAAGTAAGGGAATAGCCATTTATTCTGGGAAGAAAAAAATGATGTTATTGGAATGTCTCCCCTACCTTTCCTAGACATGTTCAATGAAGAGACTGTCAAGTCTTTTGCTTATCACCCATGACTAACAAGTTACAGTACAGGAAACAGGTACAAACTTTTTAAAAAGAGATTTTATTTTTATTTTAAATTGTATGTGTGTGGATGTGTGGTACGTGCACATGAATGTCATTTTTGACAGAGGCCAGAAGAGGCTGTCAGATCCTTTGGAACTAGAGTTACAAATGGCTGTGAGATGTCAGATATGGGTATTAGAAACTGAACCTGAGTACTCTAGAAGAGCAGCAAGTGCTCTTAACTACTGAATCATCTTTCCAAGCCAGCTATGAACATTTTTGCCAGGATAAACACATGTTGGGGACTAAGATTGTATTTCATCTGAAAAGCAATTATAAATGTCAAAAGTATTTGTTCAGTGTGATGTGATTCTCATTTCAAACTAAATTTTGTATCTACATAGAACCTAGGATCTGGTAATTTCCACAGCCTCATTATTTTCCCTTTATTGTATTATATGAATCAAGCTGTTGTCTATATGGGGACATTAATCAAAAGTTCCTAAAGTTTACTTTCTGCCTGAACAACACATTTAATATTGAATTTTGACAAATTGACAAGGTGTGAAGTTGGTAAAGTCAAACCAGCTTATATACATCTTTTTTTTATATTGAAAAAAGCATATTTAAAAAGCATAAAAGCAGTGGATAAGGGGCTGGGTGTCTCTTAGTGGTAGAATGCTTTGCTAGCAACCCTGAGGTCTTTAAGTTAATCCTCAGCACTGCCATAGATGGAAAAAAAGATTGCATTGGTTAATAAAGAGCTGACCTGGCCTATAGCTGGGCAGGAGAGCCAGACCAGGAGGACTCTGGGAAGAAAAAAGGTGGAGTCCTGAGAGTTGCCAGCCAAACAGAGAGGAAACAGAATATGTATGAAAAAAGGTAACAAGTCATAAGCCATATGGTAGAACTTAGATAAAAAATATGGGTTGATTTAAACTGTAAGAGCTAGTTAGTATTGAGCCTGAGCTATCAGCTGAGAATAATTAATATTGAATCTCCATGTCAGTTATTTGGGAATTGGCAGGTGGGAAAGAAAAATCTGCCTACAGGGGGTAACAGAAAAGTGTGTCTCAGATGGCTCCACTTGTAGCTGACTTTCAACAAAAGGTAAAATTTACCCCAAGTATAGAGCACTTCTATATTCCTTAAGATAAAGAAATGAGGAAAGCTTCAGACAGGCACAGTAGGAAGCAGTAATCTAAAAGGGCTGTTTTCTTATGTTAGGCTCATTTGTTCATTCCATACAGGGTCTCATGTATGATGTGGGATGTCTTTCTATAAGCGATAAATATCATTGGTTAATAAAGGAACTGTTTTGGCCTATGGCAAGTCATCTTAGAAGCAGGTAGGAAAATCTGAGCATAGATTAAAAAAAAAAAAAAAAAACAGAATCAGAAGAGACGCTGCAAGCTGCAGCCAAGAGAACAACATACAAAAACACAAATAAGCCACTGGCCATGTGGCAAAACAGATTAATAAAAATGGGTTGAGATGTAAAAGCTAGATAGCAATATGGCTGAGTCATAGGCCAAACAGCATATAATTAATATAAGCCTTTGTGTGATTATTTGGGGCTAAGAGGCAGTGGGGCTGCAAGTGGGTCCAAACCTCAGAGCTAAGTCAGGCCAAAAACTTCATATAACACATGTACTTCAGGCTAGCCTCAAACTTTGAATTTCTTCTTCCTCTTGAATGCAGAGATCACAGACACATGCTACTTATTACACTCAGACTGTGCTGCTGGGGATCTAACCCAGGGCCTCATGCATGTTAAGCAAACATTCAAATGAGTTGCATTCCTAGCTTCTTAGTTATTTTATATAATATTTTGTTATTGTTGTGGTTTTAAATAGTGGAGTGCTAATATTAAAAGACAAATTTTGGTGTGGTACTGGGGATCAAACCTAAGGACTCAGGCATGATAACAAATGCTCTGACATTTAGCTATAACCCCACTCTATAAAACAGGTTCTTTTCTTTTTCTTTTTCATGTGGAACAGGGATTGGAAAGATAGCTCAATAAGAGAACTGGCTGTTCTTCAAGGTCTTGGGTTCAATTCTAAGAACCCAATGACAACTCAAAACCATTTATAACTGTAGTCTAATGGAATCCAATGCCCTTGAGGAGTGTATAAACATAAATGCAGACAAAATACCCATACACATAAATAAATAATCTTTTTTTTTTTTTAAGATGCAGAATAACTCAGTTCTGACCACCATCTCCATCTCCCCATGATGACACACAGTGACAAACCAGCCAATCTGTTGGTGGTCCAACCAGCCTGGTCTCCACCAATGCCTAAGCTGTGGTTTATCTGCTACATACATGCATCACCAGCTCCCAGAGACTCCATAGGCTCCTGGTATACAGGGGTGCCAGGTATGAGAAACTCTACCAGCTCAAGAGTCAGACTAACAGACAGGGAGTGGCTTGTCTCTCTAAATCAACTTTATCAATGCTAACGCTGGCTTCTCAACCTTAACCTGCTAACACGGCACAGAATTATTCTCTTTAGTTTTCTAGTCAAATATCTTTAAAACTTCCATTTTTTACAAACATGTCAGGCATCATCTTCTATTTTGTTTTATTTTTCATTTTAGGCTCTCCAACATCAAGGTTGCTGAACTAAGAATAAGCTAAACATGTAAATATCTTTATTCAAAGCAAATTTTATACTTCATTTAAGTTTCACAGCTTCCATTGTGATTACAAATACACAAGGAAAATAGATTGAATTGAAGGGCAGGATGGGTGAGGATTATGAGAAAATTTCCTTAGACCTTGCGACTGTAGAAATATCTTAAAAAAAAATCTTTGTTCACTACAACTTTAAAGATGTAAAGTAAATATGATAAAATGAAACTAGGAATAGGGTCTACTTTGTGTGTATTTCAGTTACTTGTAATAAAATATCAAAATCTTTCTAATGAATATATTATAATAAAATATAATGTGCATTATAAGAATATTTTATAACAAATATTTTATAATATACTCTCTAACCCCCTGAATCTGCTTCCAGACACTAAATAAAAGTCACATAGCAAGAGAAAAGCATTATCTTTAACTAGGTTTGTGGTTTTGAAAATCAGTTTTATTTGAAGTAGAAAAGCAAGGGTAGAATAAGTGGAGAGAGAGAGAGAGAGAGATCTTTGACTAGCCAAACATTTGCCTATGTTCCTTTAGGGCATCATCACCTCAAGGTGAAAGAGGGGCAAGGAGTTTGGGCCCCTCTTCTTCCTAACTTCACGTTTGGACTTGACCTGTTTTATTTGTCGCTTCTGTAACTGCCATCTAGAGGAAACATAATGTTAGCTGCTGTATGGCCAGGGCCACTGCTGTACAAATGCTCAAGGACGTTGAGCCTGAGGAGTGTACTGTGTTCTCCATGCTGAATCTTCTTGCCTGTGGTAGCCAATTTCTTACCAAAGAATGTACATGTTGAGAGTCATAAACCCCTTCTGGAACCTTCCATGATTTGCCCGTTAGAACAGAACAAAATGAAAACAGCAAATTCTAGTCTTCTAAAATCAAAGGCATTTTTTTGAAATTATATTACCTAAAAGCTTTTAGTTTAGCCAATGGGTTAAAAATCAAAACCCTCTTTCCATGTGTTCTCTGTGAACTACATACTCAAAATACAGTTCTACAGTGAAGAGACCAGGATTTCACACCCATAAAGATATTAACAGTCTTTTCTCTCTCTAAGGCGGAGACTCTGTTCCTGAGAATTATCTGACAATGGCTAGAAACACTTCTTTGTCACCACCATTGAGTATGTGTGCACAATGTGAGTGAATTTAGGTGCCCACCATCTAGTGGGCATATGTGTTAGCACTACAGAGTTACCATAAAAGACAGTCCCCTTAAATTATTCAGCTATACATAGATTTAATTTTCTGTGTTTTGAGATAAAATATTGTATGTACCCCATGCTGGACTTATGCTCAGGGCAATCTTCCTGTCTCACCACCCCAAGTATAGGATTACAGGGGGAAGATACCATACTCTTTTTAGCTTTAAAATGCTAATAGAGCAATCGTTTTTATTGTTATGAATAAAGAAGTCATATTTTCTATCCTTGTATATCCTTATTCAAGGTCCCTTCCCCCTCCCACCACTTCAGGTCATTCTCTCTTCTCTACATCTCCCCATTCCCCCCCATGGGCAGGTGGTCCCAAGGTCCCACTGTCCCAATATTGCTTAGTTCAGCCTCCACTCCTGGCAAATCCAGTTTTCTCCCCACAACTTCAAGACTGAGTCAGGTGTTCCTCTAGGGGGAGTGGGATCCAAGGAGTCAGTCTAAGGTGTTTCTGATCCCAAGCTGTGGTTTGCAGCTTGGGCATGCTTTGTTTTTTTCTTGTTTGTTTGTTTGTTTAGAGTCCACTAATGAGTGAGTACATCCCCTGCTTATCTTTCTGGGTTTGTGATACCTCGCTCAAGAGGATATTCTACAAATCCATCCATTTGCTTGTAATAGCGCAATCTTGATCTAAGGGCTTATGTTATTTCATTTTAAGTCTGATGCCACAAGTAGGTCAAAAGAACATTAACCAAGCAACTCTCTAGTGGGCAGGCCATAAAAAGTAACAAAATAGATTAATATCACCTCCTGGGGCTAGTCCATTGACTTAGTTTTTCTCCAGCGGATTTGGTCCCTCCATTGCACATGACTGGCAAGGCACCAGGAACTTTGCATCACAGAAACAGGTGTTTACTAGGGACAAATGGTTTATTTTAGCATCTAGATTTTAAATAACTTAATATGCCGCCAAGTGGTGGTAATAAGTTTATGTAATAAATGTTTCTGTTTTGAAGTCTGAGAATGTGGGATATATTGATCTATCCCCCACAAAACAGTTGTCAACAAACAGAAGTGTTTAAAGATCACTCCTTGGAATCTAGCCCATGAGCCCAAATATCCAAATTCAACCACATCTACAGGGTTCACTCAGACACCCTGTACCCGGGGTGGGGCTCCCTACCATCCTTATCTGTCCACAGGCATGGAAGGTACAAGTTTGGTAGAACTTCTTGTTGAGATCATCAGAAAAAGCAAATAAGGCTGACTGTTCCCAAGTCTCCCAACACTTCTGTACCTTACCTTTTCCTTTCCGTGTTCTGATAAGTTCACATAGCTGGGGATGGCTCAGCAGTTAAGAGTACTTGCTGCTCTTGCAAAGGACCAGTCCCAACATACTTTTGGCAACCCACACCTGTCTGTAAATCCAGTTCCAAGAGATCCAACACTCTCTTCAGGCACACACATAGTGCACATACATACATGCAGAAAATCACTCATACACAAATAAACCCACACCTGCATTAATGTACTATTAGTTTCAACACAAATAGTCAGGTAATTCAAATGTGTGGTGATATATTGTATATCTAATAAAGTTTTCCTGAAGATTAGAGAACAGAGTCAGCTGCAGATTTTAGCCATAAAATACTTGCCTTTAATCCCAGCACTGAGAAGTTTGAACCAGGAAAGTGATATTGCTGGACAGAGAGAAAAAGGTTTATAAGGTAGGAGGAGACAGGAGGAGATTGACTCTTTCCCTTTTGGCTGAGGACTCAGAGGCACAGAGGCATTCAGTCTGAGGATTCGTGGAGACAGACCTGAGGAGTTGGCTCAGTAAGAAGTGGCTGTGGCTTGTTCCTCTGTCTCTCTGATCTTTCAGCTTTTCCCCAATATCTGGCTTTGGGTTTTTATTGTAAGATCAATTTAGGATTTGTGCAATACAAATGCATAGCTCTAAAAGCAGCTACAATTTAGCTTCACTCCAGATAGATCTCTATCAAAGTGCCAGCTCTAGAGAGCATCATCTAGCTTCCATCTGGGATCTCAGTAGTGTGACTCATCCACATTGTAATTTTAACACTTTACATTGCCTGGGGTTGGTGTAAAAAAAATTCACAGATTTATAGGTAAACATAGAACCCAAGGCAGAAGATACACTCTCTCAGAACACAAAGTGGCTCAAAGCAGCCTCCTAGGAAGAAACCATTCCCATCTAATGACTTTGAATAATTTAACCTAACAATTAAGCCAGTGTGACAATAACTTCTGACCTAGTCATTTGGCACTGATGATGTCCATGAGGTTGAGGCACCAAGGTCTGGTTATGTTTGTGATACAGAGCATTTGCACTATGTGTTAGGGTCATGGCATTCAAGATCCACCTGGTATTCCACTGAAGCGGCCTCAGGCACTACTCCTTGCTCTAGCCCCTCAGCAACCACTAGGCAGAAGAGGGACACAGTAGGTGATTGACAGCTTAGTACAGTCTTGGTTTGGGTCTGAATCAGCTCTTCCTGTTGTTTTTGTTTTTGTTTTTTTTTCTCTATAGAAAGTTAGTAGCAGAAGACTAAGGCAAGAAGATTGAAAGTGTGAGGCCAGCCTAGGTTACGTAGTGAGTTCTGGGCATTCACTATATAGGGTGATGATGAGAAGGGGAAGCTGCACAGGACTGTGTCCCACCTACTGAGAAGGTGGAAGCAGTAGAAGAAGATCAGGGAAAGGAGCTGGGGATAGTATTGGAAAGGTAGGCTAAGTACCACGAAGTGGTAGAATGCCTGTGACACATGAAGAGGCTCTGCGTTCAGTCCCTAGTACAAGGGAAGAAAGAGAGAAGGCCAGCAAGATGCCTCACCAGGTAAGATGCTTGCTTTCACATGTACCTCAGCCTTGGCCTAGATAACAGCTTTTATGACGGACCCAGCAGTGGAGACCCAGTTAAGCCACCCAATTTCAAATGATACACCTCAAGAAAGGTTGTTAATATGAGAGATAATGACTGGAAGGTGGCAAGGATAAATGAGGGGCGGGGGCACTCCACTATCAAACGAGGTTGAATCCAGAAGGCCAAGTGCCCTTCCCTCATTTAGGATGTAGCACAGACCATCTAGCCTCTTTATTTAAGCCTCTGAATTTTACTACCTGTCCAGCAGGCTGTCAGATTATGAAGATGAGTAGAGGAGCACAGAGCTGGAGGCTAACGTGGGGCCCATAAACCCTGGACGACCTGGGCCACAGCAGGTCACACAACTCCTTCTGACCTTACTAGTGTGTTCTGACCAGATGCTACAAGCCTGTAAGAATGAAGGGATCTGAGGAGCACCAGCCTGCCTTTCCAATACTGCCAACCCCTCAGGGGTATACAGAAGGTTCACAAATCTTCATTAAACAAAACATTCACTCCAGGAGTTAAGAGTCATCATATTTACAAGACAGACAAGGCCAAAGCCAAATCTGGTAATAAACCCTATAATCTTATACTCAAGAAGCAGAGGCAGGAGAATCCCCCTGAATTTGAAGCCAGTCTGAGCCACAGTGAGTTTCAAGCGGGCCTGGGCTACAGCATTGTGCCTTTTTCCAAAGCAAAGCAAAGCAAAGCAATTCTATCCTGAGGCAGAGTTCTAGATAATTTTATAAACTCAAGTTTTTAAAGAAATGAGTGTACCATTGTTCCTGGAATCCCAGTCTGGTTTATTCATAGCACCTTATCTGAGAAATGCCTCCCCAATATACCACATAGTGATTTAAGAAAGCTGTGTGCAGAGTCTCCAAAACTCTGAAGACAAATGGAGACCTGTGTTTGTCATTAGCAATTTCCAGACCTGAAACATGAGACAGTAGCGTTTAAGTGGGGTTCACAATGAGGTCCCTTGTTCAATGATCTAGTGTCATGCTGGCTTTCTTTTAACTAACCAATGAAAAGAAGACACTGGCATAGGGTCAGTTGTATCCTCAGACACATCAGTGGGCAGTGGGGTTAGAGAAGAAAGAAAGATGAATCTGCACATGCATTCACTCATGACTCAACTCTACAGACTCAGAGTACAGCCCAGGGCAGAGAACATGGGGAGATGACATCCCAGATCCAGCTACATTACAATGGGGCTTGGGGCTAGGAAGATGACCAAGGACATTACAGTCTCACTACTCTTCACGAACTTCCTAAGCATCTCATTTGGTGTCTATCTACCCCATTCCTTCCCATCTGCCCCCTTGGGAAGAGAAGCAAGGCTGCTTGTACTTTTCCCTTCAACAGCTTCCCAGGCCATGGCTGTCTCTCCTCCTCTGCATTCCATCTAAGCTACATCTTTCCCAGTGACTCCTTGACATCTTTGGGACCACACTAGGCCATATGGCCTCCCTTCTACCTCCTCCTCTCAGGACCATCATCCTCATGATTTCCTCAGCCGAAAGCTTACTGAGACCCCACTTGAGCTTTCTCCTGACCTCTTTCCTTTGTTCCTCTTCTTTCCATCTGTTAGTTTCCATTTTGCCACATTTCTGCATCAGACTTCCTATTCCCTCTTTGCAGAATTGAAGAAAAAGGTGTTAATATTGAGCTAACTAACTAATCTTAAACCTACAATTGTCTAAGCACTCATTTTTTTATGCAATTATGTTTTTCATTCAGGACTTTCTTTAGATTGAAAATGAATATTTAAAGAAAACCAAAACTGTTGAATGCTAGACACCATACTTTTATAGACTTCGTGTTTTTTCCTAAAGGTCTTGTTTTCCAAATTCAGGGCCACAACCTAAGTTAAATAATTTGAAAGGTTTAAATTCTATATTTCTTAAAGAAAATTTAGAATATTAACAACAGAGAGATCAAGGCCTGTAGTCCTGAAGACATTGTCTTTCTTACTGAAAATAGTTCTTCAGAAGTGAGTGAGTGTGTGTGTGTGTGTGTGTGTGTGTGTGTGTGTGTGTGTAATGTGTGTGCATTTGAGTTTTACCATGTACAAGGTACCTGACAATTTCTCCCACCCATAGTACTCAAGGAGCTACTTACATGCAGACAAAAAGCAACTATTTACTAAATTTCTTGGTGATTATTTACTTGCCAACTGACAAGAACTTTATCAAGGCAATCTAACAAATGAACAGCTTTTCTAACTTGACATTTAGGGACAGAACATTCTCCATAAAGCTACAGAGGAGATTAATTAGTTTGAACTGCAATTTGTCTAGGTGAGTGGAGACTGGCACTCCATCTTTCTAAAAGGCACATTGATGTAACTTATGCAATTTGAAGCATCCTCAAACATTCAAGTTCAACAAGGCCAAATCTCCAACAGATACTTCATGAGGCCAGTTTCTAGGTTTCCTGAGAATGTGAAGGAATTTCTTAGACATGGATGAGGGTCCAGGAGTTGGAAGAAAACACCTTCTTTATAAACCCACAGTTCAAACAGTGGTGGCCATGGAGCTGTCTGTAGCTCTACTAAGCAATGAGTAATTTCACATGAGACAAAGACCAAAAAATGAAAACATAAACTTAGGAAAAGTTACAGAAAATTACCTTGATGTGTCGGGGTGGGGTGCAGAGTGCACATGTTCAGTCTGTGTTCACATTTATGCATATAGAAACAGTGGGAATCTTCTGTCAGTCTTCATTTTATTTTTTGGGACAAGGCTTCTGACTAACCTGGAGCTTACCAGTGTGGCTAGGCTGGCTAGATAGAAAGCTCTAGAGATTCTCTTGCTCCATACCCCACATCTCACCCAGCTTTTCTTTAGGTGCTTGTGCATGAACAATGGGCATTTTAGTGACTAGACCATTTCCCAGCTCCTAACCCGGTGATTTTTTTAAATTTAAATTTTAATTAATTAACTTATTTATTTTATGCTAGGGTTCAAGAGGAGGAGGATACATGGCTGGTAAGCAATGGCCCAATTGGACATGTACAGGTGCCAAGACATGGTCAAGACTTCAAGACTTCATGACGATTAAAATATGTTAGTACCAAAAAAATGCACAACAAAATCACTTCAGCAAAAACAAGGCACCACCTCACCCTCTCAAAGGTGAATTTTAACTATAGGGAACACCCATGTTTCTGAGGGAGCACCAGAAACTCAGAACCAGAGACTGGCCAGACAAACAAGTTTCAGTCGTAAGGACCTAAAAGGAGACTTGCTTAGTGAAAATACTTAGAGTGCCTGCCACATGTTGTCAAGGCAACTGGCTGTGAGCTCACACAATGGAAGCTTCTCCCCAACCTGGTTGTCAGGCACTCACCAGCCTCAAAGTGCTTTTTGTTTTAAGATATTTTTGATTCCTTTACCATTAAAACTTTCACTTAAAAATATATCTGCTACCCAGTGGGATTTGCTATTTCAGGTGGTTCAACTCTTCCTATTCAATGTTTAGTCACATATGTAAATAAGGTGCCAGAACCTTGAAGCAATAATGACTTTTCGTTCTGTAATCATAACCATAGTATCTTTTTTTTTAATATTTATTTTTATTTTATATGAATTGTTTTGCCTGCATGTATAACTGTGTAAGGGTGTCAGATCTTGGAATTACAGACAGTTGTTAGCTGCCATGTGGATGCTGGGAATCGAACTCAGGTCCTCCGGAAGAGCAGTCAGTGCTCTTACCCGCTGAGTCATCTCTCCAGTCCTCCACCATAGTATCTTAAAATGAACTCAGGCAGGAAGGATGCAGGGCCTGTGTTATTAAACAAACTCTATTTGATATTATAACAAAAACCCAGATATTGGAGAAAAACTGAAATATCAGAGAGACAGAGAAGCCACAGCCAGTTCTTACCTAACCAACTACTTGGGCAAAAAAGGGTAGATCCATGAATCCTCAGACTGAATACCTCTCAGTTCTCAGCTGAAAAAGTAGCAGCTGAAGGGCTGAACTTCTGCCTTCTCCAGCTTCAGCTTTCTTGCTCCAACCAGCTATCACACTTGCTCATTCAACTTTCCTAGTGCTAAGATTAAAGGTGTGTGGTATCACCACCTGGCTCTGTTTGGCTCTCAACTCAGAGATCAGAGGATCTCTGCCTCAGTGAGTGAGATTAAAGGTGTGGGTCACCACAACCTGACCCTCATGGATAAATGTGGTTTGGCTCTGTCATCTGATTTCTAGGCAAACTTTATTAGATATACAATATATCACCACACTGTATGTTTGGGAAGAAAAGGACACTATTCCTAAATTGTAATCACCATCCAAAGGTAGGGAAGGAAAGGCTAAAACAGGTGAGCCCAAGGCATGAAGAAATCCCAACATAGCCCTGAAAACATGAAATATGTGAGCTGTTATTCCATGATGCTAAAGTGTGTGGGCTGCTCTGGAGCTCAATCCCTTGCTCTCCATCTCTCTTTCTCTTCTCTCTCCCTCCCTCGCTCCCTCCATCCCTCCCTCCCTCCCTCTTCTTCTCTGTCCCTTCCTCTTCCTCCGTCAGTGTGTGTGTATATTCCTGTGTGTGCAGGTATACACACTTATACATTCGTATGAAGCCAGAAGAAAACACTATCATCCTCTATCACTTCCTCTCTATTCCTTTGAATCCAGGTCTTTTCTTGAACCTGGAACTCATTTTACAAGCTTGAGTGGAGTCCAGCAAGCCAAAAGGATCCTGCTGTCTCCACCCACTCTAAGCTTGGTTACAAGTGTATGGGAGGCACATGGCTTGTTATATGGTGCTGGGATCTGAACACTAGACCTCAAGATTATGCAACAAGCACTTTTACCTGCTGAGTCATTTCTCCAGCCTCTAAATTCTTTACAGATGAAATTACACCATGATGAGAAAGCAAGAGAAATAGAAACAAAATACTTGTGTCAACAAATTGGATGCCACAAAGTCCTCAGTTTTTTTTAGGTCTTATTAGGTCACTGGGTCTTATTTAGGCTGTAAGGTATAGATGACACTCTTAACGTCAGATGTCTTCAGTAGATGCCAAGCCTTATCCAGACTGTACAAACACAGGCTAAGTACAGTGTAGCAGCTCTGCTGCCCTGGCTCCTATTCATATGTAGCCTCTTCCACAGCCCTACAGTTACCTACAGTGAATATATTTCTCATGCCCTATAAGAAGAGCATGAGATCACTTTTTTTTTTTTTTTTAAATACATGTCTTTTATTGCCCCCAAAGACATCCCAAATTGTACTTATAATTCAGGATCTTATTTCTGGAGCTGAGTAACTTAGGTCATACTCATCAGCCTGCTGCACTGTTTCCTTTTCAGACACAAAGATACCATCTAAAACCTTTCTGGTATCATTGTTTTTAACTGTTGTGGCTTTGCTAAATCAGTCCACTGAATTTGAAACAAGCTCAATAACATTTCCTTCAATGATTAATTCATCCTTTTGGGCTTGAGGGACAGAAAAAGCAATACCTGTCCTCATCCAAACCCTGCAGATGTAATTTTCACCCAAGAAATTTCAGATTTCAATCAATGATCCATTCTCCTGAATACTGGCTGAGGTGCCTATTTAACATACCAAAGTGGATCTGGTAGCCAGGTTCTCCCAGCACTGTCCCTACCTGTTACATGGCCCTCCTAGATGGTATAACTGCCTCCCACCCTAAACTTCTCCAGCCTAGGGGGCTGGGCTGCCCTTCCAACCATTCTGCTACTCCAGCCCCCTTTGCTCTCTTGGCCAGTCTCTTGTCCCAGACACCTCTCTTGTTAGTGAGCCCTCTCCCTTCTGGCTATGCTCTCCCTCATATCGATGATAAACCTCCTCCATCATATCTAGAAGCAGTCAATATTTTTTATTTTTCTTTATTTCTTTCCTTTTTATTTTTTAATTAAAATTTTTACATTTATTTTACATACCAACCACACTTTCCCCTTCCTCTTCTCTTCCTGCTCCCTCACCCCACTTCCCATCTACCCCCC
>PVIH01026959.1:0-17826 GCA_004025045.1 Sigmodon hispidus | reverse complement strand
GCCAGGATACAGGCGCTGAGGCCCGCCGAGCCCTCCTCACCTCTGGTCAGGGTTCGAATCCGCCCCTCAGAGACCCCTGCAGTTGGTTTGCTCGGTTCACTCAGTTCAGGGTCGCAGTAGGGCTCCTAGCAGATTCCCTGAGCAGCAGGAGCTGCGGGTGTGGCCAGGTGCAGAGTTCAGCTGCCCCTGCTCCAAAGTGCGCTGGGACGCCGCAGAGCCTGTTGACTTTTTCAAAGAACCAACTCTCTGATTCATTGATTCTTTTAATTGTTCTTTTGTTTCAATTGTGTTGATTTCAGCCCTAAGTTATTTCTTCAGGTCTATTGCTTCTAGCTGAACTTGCTTCTAATTGTTCTAAAGTTTTCAGCTGTGCTGTTAATTCTCTTGTGTGGAGTTTCTCTTGGTTTTTTATATAGGCATCTAGTGCTATGAATTTTCCTCTTAAGACAGCTTTCATTGCGTCCCATAAGTTTGGGTACATTTTGGATTCACTTTCATTAAATTTTAGAAGGACTTTTAGTTTTTTCTTAATCCTTCCTTGACCTTGGTGGTTCAGTTGAGTAATATTTAGTTTCTATGACTTTGTAGGCTTTCTGTGATTTTTGATGTTATTGAATTCTAACTTTAGGCCCAGGTGGTCAGATATGATACAAGGAATTATTTCCATTGTTTTGTATCTATTGATATTTGCTTTATGACCAAATATGTGGTCAATTTTAGAGGAAGTTCCATGTGGTGCTGAGAAATATGTATATTTCTTTGCATTTGGGTGAAAGCTTCTGTAAATATCTATTAAATCCATTTATGTCATAACCTCAGTTAGACTTCTTATTTCTCTGTTGAGTCTCTGTCTGTTTGACCTATCCAAGGGTGAAAGTGGGGTACTGAAGTCACCCACTACTGGAGTATGAGAACTTGATGTGGGATTTGAGCTTTAGTAGTGTTTATTTTACATAGATAGGTGCCCTTATATTAGGGGCATAAAGATTCAGGATTGAAATCTCATCTTGATCAATTATTCCTGCAATGAATAAGTAATGTCCATCCTGGTCTCTTTCAATTGATTTTTCTTTAAGTCTATTTTGATAGACATTAGGATGGCAGCACCAGGTTGTTTCTTAGGGCCATTTGAGTGGAAAATTCTTTTTCAATCCTTTACTCTGAACCTGTGTCTGTCTTTATGGTTGAGGTGTGTTTCTTGTATGCAGCAGAAGGATGGCTTCTGGTTTTGTATCCATCATGTTAGAGTGTGTCTTTTTATGGTGAATTGAGTCTAAAACACCTGGTGAACAGCCAACTGCTAGGCAGGAGACTTTATAGGTGGTGCCATCAGGCAGAGAAAATAAATAGAAGGGTAAATCTGGGAGGAAAAGAAGAAGGAACAAAAGGACAAGGAGATGAGACCACCAGGGCTTAGCCACCCAGTCACACAAGCTGCCAAGGAGAAAAGGTGAAAGTAAGATATACAGAAGTAAGATAAGATAAAAACTAGAGGCAAAAGGTATATGAGATTATTCAAGTTAAGAAAAGCTGGCTAGCCACAAGCAAAGCTATGGCTAAGCATTTATAAAAAAGTATAAACTTCCACATGTGATTCATTTAGGACATTGGTGTTGTGGCCCTCAAAAGAGCAAAATCAACCAACAATATTTTGGTGTACCAAAAATGAGACTCTTAAATTTCAAGAGTTCCTAAGAAAGCGAGAGAGAGAGAGAGAGAGAGAGAGAGAGAGAGAGAGACAGAGAGACAGAGAGAGAGAGACAGAGAGACAGACAGAGAGACAGAGAGACAGAGAGACAGAGAGAGACAGACAGACAGACAGACAGACAGACAGAAAGATATGGCTTCTTTACGATTACTGCAGCAGTGTAAGCACCAGCAATTGAGAGCTCTAGAAAGGTTTAATGCAGTTCTTGGTCACCTGGCTGTGAGGTTTATGCTTGGCTCTTATAAATCAAGAAGCATGAAGCAAGTACCAGTTGAGAGCCACGTGGAGAATGCTGGTGCAGATTAGCTGGTTAAAGGTCAAAAAGGCTAAAAAAATGCACATTAAAAGTAAAAAAAAATTAGAGAAGTAAAGTGATATATAAAAAAGAATAAGCCATGTAGAGATGGAAAATACACAGGGAGTCTGGATCCTGTATAATATTTTATTAATTTAATATTTTTATTGTTGGTAAGCAAATGACAGATGATTACAGATATGGGATTGAAACTGAAAACTAACATAAACTACTCTATATACTTTTGGAATGCCTAAATTTTAAAATGGAAATTAAAAAAAATGTTTGGGAGGAGGGGTTTTACTTTTGTTTCCACAGGAAACAAGAAGATATAAATTCCTTTCAGGTTTATATAGATCACGTTGATCACGGGAGACATCCTGAACATGTATCAACAGAGGTTATGGCAAGTTTTCCCAAAAGTTGGCCATGATCTCATTTTTTTCCCCCTCGGGGATCCTAAAGCTACTTTGCCCACAGACAGCAGGAAGCAATTTGGAGAATACAATGCCTACATTTCCAAGAGGGATTTGGGGGAATTTTGTTTATTTGTTAGGCTATGGATGTTTATTACCATTTAGAGGAATATAGTTTACTGATACAAATTTAAAGTTATTTTTGAAACATTGTGAATATCTCTTTATTCTTGCTTAAATTATTCTAATTGTACAGTTCATTTAAAATATAAGGTAAAGTTTTAATTTTTGAAAGCTATTCTTATAAACTATAAAGATAATAAAAACATTGGTTAGTAGTTATCTATGACAATTAAATTTATAGATATGTTAGGTATGTCTACTAGATCATACTGAGATATATTTTAGATAGAAAAAAAATGCTATTGAAATACTTTAGAAACTTATAAAATATAGAACTTAAAATGTTTTGTTAACTTTGGAATTTTCATGGCAATGAGACACATCTTTTTCTGGCAGCACAAATTTATTTTATAAAAGGATCATGGGCATTAAAGAAACTACATAGGAGTTTGCTTTCATTGTGGTAAGGTTAGCCGCTCAACAAAGAACTATTCTTGCCATTGACTTTTGAGAATGTGTTGTTCAGACTGGACATGCAAGACGCACAGAAAGAAGACTGTTGAATCTTTTCAAAACAAGGCAGGATAGTCTTTTAAAATTTATGCTTCACAGAAGAGTCTGCCAAATATTCTGGAGGACACAGAGGAAAGCAAGTGATAAATTTTGGTAATATAAGGCAAAACAATCCTTCGAATTTCTTGCCTCACTGAAAAGTTTGCCTGATATTTAAGGCGTGTAAGCTGAAGATGAATACCTAAACATTGCAGAGGAATTTTAGTTGTTAGATAATATTGCATTCTGATAGGTCTGAGATGTAGTTGAAGAGTAGATAGTTATAGTGGCAGTTTTCCTTAGTTATGATAGAAAATAAAATATATTTAAAACTTTGGATTCACTAAGATAGAATAGGTAATTCATTATTTTCTCTGAATATGCTAACTACAAATAGACTATTGTAAATGGAATTCTTACTTGATAACTGTTTTTGTTGTGTGTACTTTACAATGTTAGAGTTATAACTATTTTTTACTTAGACAAAAGGGAGAAGTGTTTAGAATATTATGTAAGATGTGTTTCATTTGTTTTTGCTATAGAACATTTGTCTAATAATGCAAAGGTGTGTTGTATTCTTTATGCTGCATAAATAACTGACAAGTAAGAAGAGTAATGTGGAAGCCTAAGCCAATAAACCCTTTTCTCCCCAAATTATTATTTGTCCATGTTGTTACATTACAGCAATAGAAATCCTGATGAAGATAATGATGAATCCAAAAATGTCTCTGAAGCAATCTTGACAACTCTCATCACTTTTGTTCAATGCCTCTCTCAGTCATACTTTGGGGTACTAAGACCAATCACAGGAATATTCCACACATTAGTCAAAGACTTTACCTCTGTGACGGTTCTACTTTTGAGATAAGTTTTTCATTTAGCCTGGCAGATATTATGACTGGCTAGTGCTCATGTTCTGGCATTCATTAAATATTTTTAATATCTCCATATTTTCAGGTCATAACTATCTTCCAAGTAAGATGAGTTTATGATTAGCCAGTATGATTCACCATGTGAATCACTATGATTCTCATTGCCTAGGGTTCAGTCCGGATCCTGACAGCATAAGGAGAGGAGAAAATGGAGCAGTCTTTTAGTTATTACACTGAAGTTAATTTTAAAAAGTTAATTAATAAAGTGTATGACTTTAAATTATCCTGTAAAATCATTGTACATGTTATTTTGCCAAAATATTTTTTACAAAATTTATGCATTACTTGGTAGTGGTTGCTGTTTGGAAAACAATGAAGATATTAAGAAGAAATTAATTTGTTTTTCTAAAAATATTTATCCACTAGCATATAAGCATTTCTTTAAGTCTTTAAACCATTAACCAGTCTGGTATGATACCACATTTTCTTTAAACCAGAACTCAGGAGGTAGAAGAAAATGCCTGGCCTGTTCACTGGTTTTAACAATTGTTCAAAATCTTGCTCCTTTGCCTTACAGATTTCAGATTGTTTAACAAAGCCTAACCACAACATTTATTATTTCTCTCTGTATGTCTGTCTATCTTGTTATTTAAATATATATTATGTAACATAAATTAATCAATCTTATCTCTAATATATTTATATATATTTGAAAGCAATTTGATTTTGATCACAGTATTTCATTTGCTTTTCTTAGGTATCTTTTAGGAACCTAGGGTCTCCAGTCTGTAGATAAACCTGAGCATAGGAGGTCACATACTTATATGAAGGTGGTATCATTAGAATTTAAACTAACACTCTTTTGTCCCTATAAAGATGAAGATAGTTCTCAAAGTTGTTATTGACAAAATTTAAAGGAAGACAAGGTAGTGAAGGAAAAGGAAAAAAAAAAGAGTAGTGAAGAAAATATACTTTGTTCCTTTTTCATCCTCCATAACAGTAAAATAATATTTTCACTTGAAAGACGGGAGGTATGATGGTTAACCTTGATTACCAACTTGACTACATTTAGAAACTTGTAAGGGTTACAATTCTGGTATGTCTGTGAGGGTGTTTCTATAGAGGTTAACTGAGTAGAGAGGGAAGACCCACCCTAAATGTAGGCATCTCCATCTCACAATCTGCATCTCCAGACTGAAAAAAACGGGGAAGGATGGGTGTACTAGGGAATCCATCTTGAATCAGGAAGCAGAGATGCTTGAATGTTTATGGTGAAATTGCTTTTCTACTTTTAGGGTCCTGCCATCATGCTTTCCCCACCGTAGTGGACAATCTCTGCATGATGTGAGCCAAACTAAACAATTCTTTCCTTACACTACTTTTCTCAAGCATGCCATCACAGGAATGAAGAAAGTCCCTCCTGCCCATGAGAGGATGGTGAACTTGTGTGCTGTTTCAGGACTCCAAGAATGCTGTCACTTCCCAAGCTACATACCCATGCACATCCAATAATAATGTGATCACAGTCACAACACAACGTGAGTCAGAGTTGGTATTTAAGTTAGTTGATGATAGTGTTGTAGCTGATGTTTTAAATCACAGCTGCTTTTCAGTTACAGCCACAGGGAAAAGTAACAGTTTGGAAAACACAGAGAAGTAAAGATTAAAGCAATAGATTTTATAAAAAGAGAGGAGGAATTGATGTAAAATGTGACAAGTAAAAACAGCAGTAAGAGTTGTTCACTATGTAAAGTAGGTTTGCTTTTTAATTGTGGTTTTTTTCAAGTCGTGTCTATAGTGACACATAAGTCATTGTTTTACCATCATGAATCTTAATATTACAAAGACAGACAAGAAAATAAGTCTAAATTTCATTTAACTAAACTTGGATTTAATGTATACATAATGTATATGGCAAAGGTTCCTCATTGGGTGAGTTCTATCATAGTTTGTAGGAAGCACTGGCATTAATCTCTGAAAGGAAGAAAATCTAGGTATGGTGTGACTATGTGTAAGCTCAGCACACCTTTCTTGGTAAAGGAACCAAGAGCTTATTGCCTATATGATGACTTAGAAGCAGCCTTGACTTTTCCCTCAGGAAAACCCAACAAACAACATACAAACAAAACATGATTCATTTATGATCTGTTTGAATATGAATTTATGTTATATATGCATACCACTACTAATTTATTAATATTCTCAGAGACAGAGAAACAGCAGTGAAAGCACTCAAGGTGCATCATGTTCTTCAGAGCCACTGGAGAAGTATACTGTGCATATAGTCCTATGGTATATTATTTTCCTACCTTATTATATAGGCATGGGAACAAAACTACTATCAAATAACAGGGAAATCAATTATTCATCAGAAAATGAGGAACATAACCTTGTGTTCCATAAGCAGCAGAGTTTTTTTTTCCCCCAAGAAACATCTTAAATAAGAACAGCAGTCACAACCTTAGCACATACAGAGTCTGACTCAGAGTCTAGAATTGCAATAGAAAAGCCTTGTTATTCCCGGCTCACTCTTACTTTATGTCATTCACATAACAAGGATGCTGAGAGGAAAGTAACACATACAGCCACAATGGCAAAAGCCTGGAACCAGAAAGGGCTGAGGGAAACAAAAGGAAAATGGTGCCTTTTAAGGTCAAAGGACAAACCCTCTTCCCACTCCTTCACACCTATTATATCAATAAATAAGGAATATAAAGCTTCTCCAATAACATAGGGTGGTGAAGCACAGAAGAATGATTATAGGACAATCATCAAGTCAACACTGTACATTGTGTTCTGAGCTACATAATTAAAAATAATTGACATGGTGCCTTCTTATTTGGCACTCATAGTATTTCTTTTGCCATTGGATCAAAATTTAATGACGTCTTTTAATGCAACAAATTAAAATTCCTTTTCTTCTCAGAACTGCTCCCTGGAACCTAATGTAACCCAAATTAGTTATTAATTGATTTATTGTTTCTTCTCTAAAAGTTTTTCAGTTGACCAAAACTGTAAATGCTTTGGAGATAATATAGACATTAAAGTATTGTTGACTAAAGTTAATTGGCATGCTTAGCCTTATAAAAACCACTCAGTCATTTCAAATATATGTTGTCATTGTTTACTGTTCAGATGCTCCCACACAAATCTGTAGAGCTTGCTCCTCTTGCCGGCTCAAACTGTACCCTGTAACCAACACCTCCTCCTTCCTGTCTGAGCATCCCTACCCACAGTCCTTATTAACTACCAGTTTTTTCTACATCTGTAATTTCAACTGTTTTTAGAATGCACACATATGTGAAGTCATGAAAAAAACTTTCTTTCTGTGTTTGGCCTCTTTCACAGAGCAGTTTCTCCTGTAAACCTTTTGTTTTTCAGCTTCCTTTAGGAATAGTGGGCCAATGGAGAGCTATCTATAAAATTATTTAGACTCTCTTAACTTGCTTGGTTGAGTTCTACAATAGAGTGATAATGAAATATTTCAGGAGAGCTCTGCCAAGATATTTGCTTTTGACCCAGCTAGAAAATGATGGTATTTCCAAACAAATTAAATCACTATCTGACAGACAGGCTCTCTGAAGTTACCTGATATCCAGGAATTCAGATGAAACAAAAACATGAATACTGGACAAATTAAATTTCTACTAATGTTTACATGCCCATTGGGTCAGAAAAAGAGTTAAGGTGATTTTGCATTTTATAGAAAACCAATCTGATGCACTAACAGTGATCTGTTATGTTTAATTGCAGACTAAGTAAGTTGGTGGCACATCATCTGGTGTATGCATTTAATGGTAGTTTCCCTATAATGGGCTTCCTGACAACAAAGCAGATATAGCTAGCAGACACTTAGAGTGATCAAGTTACAATCACAAGCTAGCACAGATGAACAGTCATAAGTTTGCACAGTTGATCTGATAAATAAAGCAAACACAGAGGCAAAGCTGTCTCCTCACACCATTCTTCTAGAAGCACAAAACATACAATACATATAAATTGGAAGCCCGTAAAAATAATTTTCAAAAATGTGTGAACTTATAAGTATGTGTCCAAAATACACTATATAATTTCAATAGTGTGATTCAGTATCTGACATCACTCTTTAGAATATAAGATCAACAGTCCCAAGGGGCTGAGCCAGGAAGAAAATGAGTTTGAATCCAGTATGAATTTTAGAGAATGACCCTCTCTCTAGAACACAAGAACAACATTCTCTGTAAATTATGCTACAAAAGCCAAAGTCAGCTCAGAAAATATGACTCATCATTTTGCAGAATCATTTTAGGTTTCTTAAATTGCAAAAATACTCTGTACTGAATTAATCATGAAATTATAAGAATTCTTTTGTCTGTCTGTGAGACTTGCAGAAGACAGAAAAGGGTGGGGGATCCCTTCTGGTCACTGGCATTAGAAGGTTGTAGGCTGTCATGTGTCTCTCAGGGACAAAAGAGAGTCCTCTACAGTAAGACCAACAAGTACTCTCTGGCTCCTTCTCTTCCCTTTGAAAACTTCTCTCCAGGCTTTCAAGAAACCTCATTTTTCCTTTGAAGTAATGTTATGCTTTCCTTCCCTCCCCAAGGCCCAAATTTTATCTGAGATCCTTTCATTCAACTAGATCTCTATGAGTAGTATTATGTCTAAGTGTCCTTTGTGACTGACAGTTGTCACTTTTATTTCCTTCATATGAATTTATAGAACTAAAAAACCAATAGTCTTTCATAAAAATTGTCTTTTTATTCCCTTTTTTATTCCCTCTCTTTTGCCAACAAAAAATAGAGTTTGGAAATTTCATGGTTTTGTCATTTAGCATTTTAATTCTTGGGGAGCATAATTTTAGGTTTTCTGTTGGCATTTTAAGTTACAGTTTATAAATATGTCTTTAAGGACTATGCTCAAAATTTCCCAGAGTTAGTTTTCCTTTGGAATGACAGTAAAACCATTCTGTGACATTGGATGTCTCTGTTTGATATAGTTACATTGATTGACCTATCTTCATTATTAATAAACAAGTTAAGGTAGTATTCATCCCTCTCTATTTGTGGGTTTTGGCCACAGTAGAAAGGAAAGATTTAATCCAGGTCATCATAGCAGGATGGAGTCACTGTGAGGTTAGACTGAAACCTGGTGCTAAGTAAACCTCCAAGAACCCACAAGCTGTCCCTGGCTAGGACGTCAAGCAATAGTGGAGAGGGTGCCTAAACAGGACTTTTCTATAATCAAATGAATGATAGAACCCTAAATGTCATTATAGAACCTTCATGTAACAACAGATGGAGGCAGAAGCACAGATACATAGCTAAGCACCAGGTCAAGCTCCTGGTCCAGCTGAAGAGAAAGAGAGGAAAGAGTATATGAGCAAAGGGATCAGGATCATGAAGAGGAAACCCGCTGAGACGGCTGACTGAAGCCATTGGGAGCTCACTGAATCAGAAACAACTGCTGAGGAACCTTCAGAGAAAGGAACTAAATCTTCCAAAGATAGACCACTGTCAAATGGCGTGGGCAATTTGTGGAGCCTTGTAGAGTAGGATCAGAGTATGTTTCTGGTGCCTCTAACATCTTAGAGCTCATTCCCTACAGAGAAACACCTAACCCAGCCTTAATACTGGGAAGAAGAACTTAGACCTAACTCAACTTGATAAACCATACTGAACTGACATACCTTGGGACTCCTTGCCCTCCTTGGTAAATGGATGGATGGGGGGATAGGATGGGGTTAGGCTGAGGGAGGACTGGGCAGGCCTGGGATGAGGAAGGCAAGAGGGAGCAATGGTATATAGGGAAAAAAACACCTTTTTATATAAATTTTAAAAATGAAGGAAAAGAAAGAAAATATAGACACACAGATAAAAACAAAACAAAAATAAACAAACAAACAAACAAAAGCACCTGTCTAGAGCAAGGGACCTCTTGACTATGATTTAATCTCTTGACTTGCAATACGTAACCTTTACATTCATTTTTATGAAGATAATTTTTTACCCTTATCTTTGGAGAGTTTTTGATTGTGTGTGAGATTTGAACTGGTATAAGGAAGATCAATAGAAGGAATGCAGAAAGAGTTGTTATAGTATGAGTTTTCTGTGCCTTATAGAATGGAAAACCTAAGAGGTAGATAAAGCTCTCAAGGCCCATTCTGAATTACTATAAGAGTGATAAAGTGTATACATGTGATAGTGTAGTGGCGTTCATTAATTGGAGCAACTAGTCATAATGCTTGGATTATTAGAAACAACTTACCTTCATAGATTTCCCACGCTCCATTACCTATCACTCAAGAGACTAGGATGCCTTCCTTATTTTGTTGGGAGTGTGTTTCTTTATCCTTTACTATCATAGCACAAGGATCAAAATATCATGCTAATGTGCATACTTGTGGTGACCTGTTTCCAACTCCTTCACGCCTATTGAGCAATCACTCTTCTAGGCACCAAGAATAACCACGTGTTATATGTGGAAAGGCTACATATGACAAAATCTACGTTTAAAAAACATTTTTATAGTTTGAGAAATGGTAACAAAATGTACTTATACAACTAGAAGGTTTAGGACTTAAGTTTATTTTGAAAAAGGACAATTTCAAATTTCTGTCCTCATACATCCCAGTATCTCAAAACAATTTTTGCTTCACCCAAACAATAACATAATGATTTGAGTCTAGCAAGGGTGATTTATATGCGTCATAAGCAGCACGGAGATTTTTTTTTTGTATCTATTTAATTATATGCCCAGCAAATGGCATGATTTGGGAGGGTTAGGCAGGATGGGTAGGAGGGAAGGAGGCAGGAACATGCTCGCAGGAGGTCATCTTGACTTGATTTGGAATGGTATAATGGTTAACTTGGACAGTCATTCGTGAGAGAGTTTCCAGAGAGATTTAACTGAGATAGGAAGACTCACCCTCATGATGATGGTGTCTTAGTCACTATACTATTGCTGTGAAGAGACACCATTACACAGACAACTCTTATAAAAGAAATTTTATTAGGGGATTTCTTGCAGTTTAAGAGGTTAGTACATGAACAAGGCTGAAAGCATGGCCCCAGGAATGGCACTGGAGGTTGAGATCACTCTGATCCACAAGCAACAGGAAAAGTAAGAACTGAGTTTAGATTGGGTTTTTGAAACCCCCAAGCCCACCCCAGTGACATACTTCCTCCAACAAGACCACAACTCCTAATCTTTTCATGGAGTGCTATTCCCAGGTGACTAAGCATCTAAATATATGAACCTAAGCAGGTGATTCTTATTCAAGCCACCAAAGGTTACCAACTTAGAAACATGGATCAGAGACAGACGGAAAAAAAAGAAAAAGGAAGAAACCAGCTGACATCCATATCTCTTATCTTTCACTACCTTCAGCTTACATACTCAGTACAATCTACAGATTTAAATTTGACCATGTCTTCTCTGCTGTGACAGACTCCATCCCCTCAAATAGAAGAAATAAACGTTTTCTCTCTTAAATTGCTTATGTTGAAATATTTGATCTTAGGAAAGTAGCAGGCAAAATAGCAGGCAATGACCACCCTAGTTTAAGGCCATTATGACTGTAGCAGCAGAAAGAGGATGAGATCTAAGTGTAGTTTGGGACCTGCTGGAAGACAAGAAGAAATACCAAGGCTTCACACAAACAGATGAGGAAGCAAGGCGGAGGGGCCTCTGTTGCTGCTGTTTATAGAATGTAGGAATGTAAAGAATGTGGGCTAATGAACAGGTGGAGGATACAGAGAAAATTTGCATTTCTGTTCCTGTTCCTTTTCATAGATAGGGACATCTTGAGGAGCCCAGTGAAACTTTTGGAATGCTGTTACTGTGGCTGTTGTTTGCCATAGATCTGATGGTCAAGCTGCTAGCTCCTGCCAATACACACTCTTAGAAGTGTGCAATGTTGGAATATGTTGATCATTGTATGTTTTCTTTGCAGTTTTCACCAGTCTTCTGTCATATTATGGCAACGAAGCTGAGGCAGGTTGAGGAGTATTAAATATTGTAAATGATTGTTAATGCTAGAGGGGTGACTTAGCTGGACCTGCAATGTAAGACCTCTGGATTTACTAATTTAGAGAGCATGGATAACCGCCTTAATCCATATAAAAGTGTAAAACTTGAGATACACTTCCCAATATAATAATGTAGAAAAACCTTTAATTCTTGTATCAATTTATGTTAATTAAACTGTAGAAAACAAGTTAGCACGTACTGTGAGTCTTGAGGTGGCTGGCAATACTAATAGAATCCAAGCTATTTTACCCAACCCCCCACCTCCTGATGGCTTCTTTTTATTTAGTGACTCCAATAGAGAAAGCGTTATTATTGTAAACCTTTAAAATGTAGCATGTGGAAGGAGAGTTAGAAATTATTTAATAAAAGAATATGTAGATCTTGACATGTGAGCAAAAGTCACAGCTTGTATTAACAACTAAAGGTGCTAAACAGCTCGCTCACTGAATTTGTGAATACAGTTCTTGATTCATGCTTTTAAATTTCTTATAATTTATAGAGGAGAAAGTAAATAGTCATAAAACAGTATTGATTAAAGCTTGATATGGATTCTGAAAAAAACTCAAATAAACTTTATGCAAGGGAGGCATACTTTAGGCACTATTTTCAGGACAGGCATTTTTTGAAAAGACTAAGCTATAAAACATAGAAAAGTGAATTTATTTTGACATCTGTAAGATATTAATAAAAATTTTAAGGATACCGTAAAGAAAACAATGTTAAATTTGAAACTGCCTGCTTTTCTCCCATTTTTAATTAACTAGTGTGATATATAATGCTTCTGAACTGCAAACTGGTAGACAAAGAATTTCTTTCTTTTTCCTTCATCCTTTTCTATTGGTGGGGGTGTTACTGTACTGAGACATCTAATTTTCAGTCTCATGGGTGACTGCCCCATAAATGGCATTGACTGAATATTCGTGGTAATGAGACAAGATAAGTATGTATGATTTAGACTATACCACAGCAGTCACTTAAATTAAGAGGTTAGTATATTCATTAACCAGTCTAAAGAACCATTAGCAATGGAAAATAAAGAGAGTGAAAATAAGAATTAAGGAACAACATATTACAATTAAATTAATGGAGTTTAGGGAGAACCCAGGAAAGTTCCCGCAGCTTCTGTGGCTCCTTTATAATGTCACAGATCTAATTTACCTCATTTATATTAATGAGGAGAGGATTGCACAACTATTAGCATGATTGAAAATTACACTAATGCTCAGTAAATCTACCCTTAATTATTATGATGAACGAGAAATTGATTATCTTGGACTAGATTAACAACCTAAAGCAACTGAAATAGAGCAAAGGAGCTTTTTCTTGCTAACCCAAGTTTTTAGTCTTTTTTATTTAATGAAACCCTGAGCAATTTACTCAGTAATACTATATACTAATTCACTATAACCTCCCATTTACATACATTTACATAGATTATATTTTCACATTTATGTATTTATTTGAAATAATTACTTCCAAGTGCATTAAAATGTGGTCTTATGATTGGCTTTGTGCATGCTAATGTTCCAACATGAAGCTGAGTAATGAAATCAGCCACATTTTGACTCAACCTGGCTCGAAGTCAATTCAAGTGTTACTTCCCTAAAGAAAAAATATTCATCTTTGTGGTTATTATAATTAACAGTCTGAGTATACAAGTCTTTTCTACTTATTTAAATACTATTTTTAGAAAGACTTCTGAGTTATAAAATAAATAACAAGTTATTAAAATTATTCTAATTAGTTTAATATCTGAGTTCCTTTTTAAATTGGAGACATAAAAAAGCTACTTTCCAAAAACTCAGTTTCAAGTAGTCTTCAGATTGTGGGAGATAAAAATGCTTTCTTTCTTGTTACAGTTTGTCTTATATCTTCACCTACTTATAGCTGTCCACGGAAACCACTGTATTGATTACTACACTCCTTAAATACAGTGTCCTAAAATGTGCTTTTTGGTAACATAAGCAAAGAGATATAGAGATATTTCTCTAGGTATCAAGAAATGCTTTCCATGGAGCATTATCCTATTGAGATTTGAGTTAGAGTCTGAGGCTTATCAAATTGTCATTGAAGGTCCAGGGCAAATTACTCACTATCTAGATTTGTGCATAAACACAGAGGTGGTAGCTGCCATAAAAGAAAGATATGGGACTGATGTTAGAAAACACAAGCTGACATAAAGAAAATCTCAAAAGTGGCAGCAAGATAGCTCAGCATGTAGCTTGTTGCCAATATTGATAGCCTGAGTTCTTTCACTATGACCCAAATGGTGGAACCTCCCAGAAGTTATCTTCTAATCTCCATTTGCATTCCATATTCACATATGCACAAAATAAATAACTGAAAATTAAATTAAAATAAAATGTCTTTAAAAATAATGTTTTCTTTTTTATTATTAAGAACAAAGAAGTCACACTTTCTATCCTTGTATATCCTTATTCAAGGTCCCTTTCCCCTCCCACCACATCAGGTCATTCTCTCTTCTCCATAACTCCCCATTCCCCAACACTGGGTAGGCAGCAGGGGGTCCCAAGGTTCCACTGCCCCACTATTGCTCAGTTCAGCCTCCACTCCTGGCAGATCCAGTTTTCTCCCCCCAACCCCAAGACAGAGTCAGGTGTTCCTCTAGGGGGAGTGGGATCCAAGGAGTCAGTCCAGGGTGTTTCTGATCCCAAGCTGTTCAGTGGTTGTGGTTTGTAACTTGGGCATGCTTTGCTTTTTTTTTCATTTTCTTTTTATTTTTTTGTTTATAGTCCACTAATGAGTGAGTACATACCCTGCTTATCTTTATGGGTTTGTGATACCTCGCTCAGGAGGATATTCTCCAAATCCATCCATTTGCCTGCAAATTTTAGGATATCATTTTTTCTTACTGCTGAGTAGTATTCCATTGTGTAGATGTACCACAGTTTGTTAATCCATTCTTCAGTTGAGGGGCATCTAGGTTGTTTCCAGATTCTTGCTATTACAAATAATGCTGCTATGAACATAGTTGGGCTAATGCCATTAAAGTGTGACTGTGTATCTTTAGGATATACACCCAGAAGTGGTATTGCTGGATTCTTGGGGAGATTGATTCTCAATTTTCTCAGAAACTGCCATACTGCATTCTAAAGTGGCTGAACAAGCTTACACTCCCACCAACAATGGAGGAGTGTTCCTCTTGCTCTGCATCCTCTCCAGCATAGGCTGTCATCTGTTGTCTTTTATGTTAGCCAATCTAACAGGTGTCAGGTAGTATCTCAAAGTTGTTTTGATTTGCATTTCTCTGATGGCTAAAATGATGAGCACTTTTTCAGGTGCCTTTCAGCCATTCGAAATTCTTCTGCTGAGAATTCCCTTTTTAAATCTGAACCCCATTTTTTGATTGGGTTATTTAAGCTCAAATAGATATATCAACTCAAATAAAAATAATGTTCTTGTTGTAATTTTTTAAAGGTATAATGGTACAAATATGTTTTATCCAACATACAAAACCAGAAATTTTAAGAGCACAAATGTTCTTCAAATTTAGAACTAAAGGGTTTTGAAATTTAGTTAAAAAAATAAAACCACAGCTCTTAAAACAGGTGAATATGTGAGACATATTTTAATCATTTATTGGATATGTGTACTTGAATAGAGTAGTAAACTTCTGTAGGTCTTAGTGTCCTTATCTGTAGACTAAGGAGAAAATTGAACATAGGGCAAAGTATTTTAAAATAAGGTGGAATACTGAAAGTTAAGGGCAGGAAGTGTTCTTCACAAATCTTCTATGTTCAACCTGACTAACTATCTCTTAATGTATCAGCAATGGTGAGAATGGAAAGAACAACAAAACAAGGAGGAATGAATTATTTCTGGCTCAATCATACAAGTTTGAGTGAACACACCAATTCATAACACACTAAAATGTTTTAATTGCAGAGTTTATACATAGTAGTACAAAATAGGTGAAAGCTTTAGATATTTGTACTTGATAAGAATGGGGGTTTCTCTGCTAGTCTTGCCTGAGGTCCAGATGTATCTATGGTCATTCTGCACTCAGGTGGTCCTGTTCCAATCTATATGTCCTGTTGATTACATTCTAAAACCTGAAATTCAGAAATAATGGAGACCCCTTCCCTTTTATGAGCCACTTTGACCAACTACTGATTTACATTTAGGGTCTTAATTTTTGAGGGGGAATATTATAGGGATTAATAGGCATAGATATCCTTTATTGTTAACTTTGGAAGGTACTATCAGGGCTTTATCCAGTTCTACTAAGTGAAAGTTATTTGCTTCTGTGCAAAAGAATAGAATCTTTCCTGTCCCTGGGTGGAGCATTCTGATATGCTCCAAAGATCAATATATCACATATTACTGTCTCCTTCTTTATGAGTTTATAAGGCTAGTCCTGTCAATGTGATCCAGAGAGTATTCATCACAAAATCTGATTAACCTGTATACTTGTTAAGAATAAGGGAGAAATAGTTGTCATCTACTGATATAATGCATTTATCCTCTGAGAAGTCCTACCCTATGTAGCCACTTTTGGAGCTTCCCTAGTAGACCCCCAACTGAGTTTACCAGCTTTATAAATTATAACTCCCACAGCAACTTTCTTTTCTTTGTTTCTATGTCTTTTTCTACTAACTAAAAGCCTCTGCTGCTTAGGCCCCTAAAATGACTCAGATGCTTATATTAATTTCATGCTACTTGGCCTATGGCTCAGGTATATTGCTAGCTAGCCCCTGCATCTTAATTCAACCCATTTCCATTAACCTGTCTTGCCATGTGGTCTGTGGCTCAGCTGTGTTACTTTTACATGTTGATTCTTGGGTGGCTGGATGGTGTCCCATTTGACTCCACCCTCCTTCCCCTATCTAAGCTCCATTTCCCCCGCCTACTTCTAAGATGACTGCCATAGGCCAAGACAGTTCTTTTATTAATGAATGATATTTATAACATACAGAAAGACATCCCATATCAATGCTTTGCTTTCTCACTCTTTCTCTGAGTTCCCATCCCTTCCACCCTGCAGTTGCTTGCTGATCTCTATTACGAACAAGCCACATTCCCTGTACCCTAACTCAAAGGTATCAATTTCTCTCTTCTTGTCTCAGTTTTCATTCTCAAAAAACCCACTGAGCTTTACAGCTTGACTGTCATGCTATTTTTCTTTCAAACTCTAATAAAATTGCCCTTCAGCTTCCTTTACAGTAATGCCAAATACTTGAAAATATCAGATCCTTCTTGTCCATATACTTTGGTAATATAAATATTAGCAGACTTAGCAGTTTCCTCGACTTTACATAACTATTTTATTTCTTCTACCTTTTTTAATAATAATCCTAGTGTTCTAATGCTGTATGTGTGTGTATAGTTCAAAATAATTATGACATCTCAATCTATTATTTAAATATAAAGGGCTATCAAATGTTGATTTCCTAATAAAATTTGTATACATAAACTTTTGAAATAAAATGCAGTTACAACTAGACATTAGCTTATTCACATTCCTTTGGATATCTCAAAATTAGTGTGCATAGAATTTGACTAAATTGTTGCCTCCCTGTGTTGTTTTTCTATTTAGTTCCTTTTCACATAATTCTTAAAATCAGATAAATGTAGATTTTGCTTGTTACTTTATGATTCTCTCTCTAAATTTAACCCATTCTTAATTATCTTTCTTTTTTTTTTCTTCTTTATTTTGTATTTATCAAAAAAAAAAACAGTAAAAAGAATTTAAAATGCAGAAGAGTTAACAATAACTATACAGAGGATAAGAATCATAAGCATGGCTTATCAAGGGTAGAAATACAAATAAGATTGCTACACATATATTTTCTTTGTGTTCAGCTTTCCCTGTATATCCTTATTCAAGGTCTC
>PVIH01026958.1:0-17820 GCA_004025045.1 Sigmodon hispidus | reverse complement strand
TTGGGTTTCTCAGATTGATGCAAAATTATAAGCTTTATAATATTTTCTGAATTCCAGATCCAATCCATAAAGGTATAAACTATTGCCGTTTTAGAGTCAACAATCTCCCACCATCACAGAACACTCTCCTCACTATGATCCCAGTGACTTCACTCATGCAATCGTTAATCCTTATCCACAGCTGACCCAGTGTTTAATTATGAATCTCTCTGTCTGCCTCCTTCAGCTGCTAGATGAACTTTCTACAATGGCAATCATGTTGGTCAGTCATATGATAATATGATAAGATCAGTTTAGATAACCTCTCCACTATTGCTTGAAGTCCTAGCTGGACTCAGCATGGGGTTCTTGGGTGTTTCCCTAGCACCAGGCTTCTCTCTAATCCCACAATTATTCCTTCTATCAAGATATCCACTTTGATGTGGGAAATCTTTCTGTATACTGTGAATATAATTCATTAATCAAAGGACAGTTTTGCCTAGGGCAGGGAATCTTAGAACCTGAGGGGAATCCCAGCATCAATAAAAGGGAAGGGGACAGAGTAAAGAGAGATGGGATCCAGGTACCAAAGGAGCAATATGTAAAGAAATTCAGGTACGCCACAGACCATATGGCATGACTGATGATAGGAATTGGTTTGAGTTGAGATAAGAGAGCTAACTGACAATAAGCCCTGGACATAGGTTGAATATGTAATTATTATAAGCATCCAGGTCATTGGAGGTGGGGAGCTTAGCAGCTGCAGTCCTGTCTAGACATGGGGCTGGGTTTGGCCAGAAACTCATACTGTACTTCTTGGTTGCTCTCCTTCTCTGTTTCTCTCTCCACTCTACAATCCCACCCAAACTTGTTTTCTTTTTATTTCACCTTGTTCCCCACCTGTGTCTGATCCCAATTTACTCAAGGGATTATCTCTATTTTTTCCTGTAAGGGGAATCTATGAATGTCTCTCTTAACTTCCTCCTGGCTACTGGAAGTATGTGGATTGTAGCCTGGTTATCTTTTGCTTATGTTTAAAATCCACTTAGGAGTGAGTACATATACCATGTATATCTGTATTTGCTTGTGTTACCTCACTCAGCATGATACTCTCCAGGTACATCCAGTTGCCTGCAATTTCAGGATATCATTTGTCTGTTGTACAAATTTACCATTTTTTTAATCCATTCTTCATTTGAGAGGCAGCTATGTTGTTTCCAGGTTCTAACTATTACTAATAATGCTTTTATGAACATAGTTGAACTAATCTCATTTGGTTAAAAGTGTGCATGTCTTGGGCATATGCCCAATAGTAAGATTGCTGGATTTTGGGGTAGATTGTTGCTCTATTTTCTTAGAAATACTATACTGATTTCTAAAGTGACTGTACAAGTGTTTCCTCCTTCCAGCAATGAAGGAGTGTTCACCTTATTACACATTTAGAGAGTCAATGAAATCCTTATCAAAATTCCAACATAATTCTTCCCAGAACTCAAAGAACAATGCTTAGCTTTATGATGACATTTTCTTTATTTATGTTTTAGATAATTTATTGTTAAATGCAGGAATCACAAAGTAAAAGTGGAATTGAACAGAAATCTAAGATAACTTTAAAACTCACTTTTTTGACTTTTATTGTGACAAATATTTTCTAAGTTTAAAAACAGGAAATTGTCAAATGAAAAGATACTTGTTTAAATGAAGTCTTTTTTAGATGCTTGAAAGGAAAACTACCTTTCTCTAAAAACACACATCTGCAACAGCCCCCATAACTTAAGAAACAGAGTAAAAAGCCTCACAATGAACACACCCAGTCTCTCAAGCACACTTAGGAATGTCAAGTGAGTGAGTTTAAAAAAAGTCTCTTCCCCTTCCCAACTATCAGGGGTCTGCTCTGGGCTGGTGACCCCTCCACCAGGGTGCTCCAGGCTACCCACACAGTTTCTGGGCTGGCAGCTTTCAAGGCCAGTTTGGAGAACCAGAGACAATTCAATACAGTTACATACAGCTGAACCCTATTGAATAACCTGCCGACACAAAGCCTTTCCATCCCCATCAAATATCCACTGCCCTTGCTTCTACTTACTGATATGGTTCTGGTACCATTCACACTTCAAATGTTCTGCTTGAAATTAACATGATCCAATTTAACTAAGACTTCCCCAGAGTAGGGTAGGGGGAGAGAGAGAGAAAGGATCCTATTCCTAAGGTATCGCTCTGAACCCCCATCAAGTGTCTCCAAAGGGCAGAGCAATGCCTTGTTGATTTTCCTAATTTAAAAATTGTATTTATGTGTGGGGTAGCACACATCTTTAATCCCAACATTTGGGAGCCAGGTAGGCAGATCTCTTTGAGATCGAGACCAGCAAGTTCTATAGAATGAGTTCCAGGACAGCCAGGACTGTTACACAGAGAAACCCTGTGTTGAAAAACTAAACAAAAAATTATATTTGCAAAAAGAAATTATATCTCCCACTTCAGTGACATTATAAAGCCAGACACAAAATCCACTTTTGCCAATAAATGCTTTTCCAAAGCCAACTAGTATTTGTTACTCTGAATTTGACTAAGAAGCTTGTAGGATCCCAGTGTGTTCCCAACTGAGCTGTACCTTAGTTAGCTGGGACTATGAAGCCAGTAACCTCTGCCCAGGGTGATAAGTTAAAAGCCCTACAGATGGGGCATTGCTGTGTGCAGGGGACATGGACTAGGCCATGTGGCTCTAGACAGCACTGCTTCAAATGAGATCTATTATCTTCGCACCTTTTTTCCATGAAAACAAGTCTCTACTGTGGTCCCAAGGGAGCCAGTATGTCCTCAATTCTGCTCTCTGAACAGATAGAAGCCATCCTCAGAGACCCAGAGACATTGCAGAAGGCAGAGCCTCTGTAACCCACTTGACATGATTTGGATATGTGCAGAGGGAATATGTACATTGTGTTCTTTCCAATGCTGGAATAAAAATCAGTTTGGCACTTTCTTTACTCCAGCAATGTGGGGTCTGTCGGGGGGGGGGGTCTAAGAAGCAAGAGCCAGGCCTAGGGTAGGGGCAGGGGAGCAGGGGCAGCGTGGCGCCCAGCATCCACTGGGCCAGCATTGTCCCTGCTGGTGTAGCTGGCTCAGCTGGACTCTCAAAGTTGGCTGGGAAACACCTTTAATTCAAACCAATGTCCAAGACAGTCACTTCTGTGTATGCAGTGGTACCACAGAGGCCAGGCTGGGGAGGTGTTTGAACTGTCAAACTCTGTTCCAGAATTCATCCTAGCTTCAACTGGATGCTAAGCAATATTCCTTGCTTTTTTTTTGGGTTAAACCCAATTCCTTCCAGTTTTGACACTATCAAAGTCCTAAGAATCAGTCCATCGAGAGACATTTAATCATGTTGATCCGAGTCACATCCGAATCTGCCTCTTCCTCTCTCAGCTGCTCTTAGGCATGGCAGCCTACAGCGGAATCCCTTTCCACGAAGTTCCAACATGTGCTTCCCCAAAGCATTCTTTTAAAATACTGTTTCTCTCAAACAAAAGCACTCTGATGCATTTTGCCTTGTGAAAAAAAAGGAAAGTATTTCAAACCCCAAAATACCTATGAGCAGAATGACACAAGCCCAGGGAGATATTAAGCAGATGACAAGGAAGTTAAGGCTGCAGCAGAGCCTGTGCCTGGAACCAAGCTTTAAGATGCAGATGGCTGCAACACCCCAGACTGGGCTAGTTGTTTGCCCAATCTGATGAAGGCAGAACAGGCAGAAGGCTCGGGTTTTAAAGGCATCTCCTTTTGTGATTTTTGGTTTTCTCCCCTAATATCTTGAGAAAAAATTTTGATAATACTAAGAGCTTGGATTAGCAGGGAACACATGGAAATGGAAACAGAAAATGGTCCTCAGATTGAGCACACCTGGCCATCACAGTCTATCACAGGTGGCCATCACAGTCTATCAGAGGTGGCTCCTTTTTTCTTGTTTTTTTTTTTTTTTTCAGCAGTGAAAATATGCATGGCTGAAATTTCCTAAAACTCACCTTTTCTATCCCAGAGACTTTCTTACTTTCTTCATCAGAAAACTGAGGCCAAGCTCACCTCAGCCTGTCCTGATGACACTTTTGTTCTACCTATCTTTATTTTCCTCATCAAATTGAGACTTTGGGAAAGACTTTGAATCAACCAACCAGAACATATATATACATGCTCTTTTAAAAACCTATCTGAAAAAAATTTAAACAAAGCCAAGTTTATCTATTATTATAGGATGCAGTGATTTTTTTGTTTTTCTTCTTCCAGTGGCTAGGCTTAAAGGTATCTCCAGGTTAGACTCCTCTAGGGCTGGGATGATGTGTAAGAACATCACCCAACTTGTCCAGGTTGGTCTGGGGACTAGGGCAGTATGTGAACTGCTGGCCCAACCCCAAGTAGCAGCTTGATTCACAGCTCATCTGAGAGACAATCATTACCCAGTCGCTCTGTGGCTTCGAGCTCCATACTGGACAGAAATCTCCTTAGCTTCTTGTGGCAGTTGTAATCCAGAGTGGTGGTTAGATGGTCTTGGGGTACTTGGGGTAAATGGTGGTGGTGCTGAGGAATCCCGCAGCTTTGTTCGGGGCTGGAAGTGCACCTCAGCCTTATATTTTGGACAAGTGAAATTGGATTACAGGTGACTTCTGGCTGCTGAAAGCCATCACTAGGCCCAAGGGCATCTGCACATCATCAATGAAATACCATTCAGAGACATACTTGACTGAGGAAGTATACTTTATTTCCTTTGGTGGTAAGGGATCAAATTCGACTCCTTCACGAAAGGACAGTGGACAGAGACATCGTGAGCAGCCAGCAGCCAGTGAGTGGGTCAGAGATGCTGGGTTGGGGATTGCTGGGATCACTGCCACTTCTGGTTGAAGCGCCCCAGGAACCGGAGCATGCACCCCTCCACAACCTGTCCTTGCCACCACGAGCCCTCAATGGCTGGGGCTAGGGCTTGGGGTTAGCCCTGAGTCCAGGCTGTCCAGGACGCCTTTGCTCTTCTTCTTCGTGTCCACGAGCTTGGGGTCATCAAGCAGGCTCAACTGGCCCAGCATGGCTGCGAGTGTGGCAGAACCAGGGCACAGCAACCGTGGTGGTGTTGGAGTGTGAGATAGAGCCACTGCCCTCCAGACCTCCCTCCTTGCCCAGCTGCTGGCGCGTTCCATGATGACATTTTCTATAGTTAGATTATCACTACAATAAAACTATAATGTAGCATAAAAAACTGGGAAATCAATAAATTTTAAACATGGTAACAATGTCAGACTAAACTCTATAACATATAAAGCACATCATACCATATTAAAGCAGCGTAGTAATACATTTGTAACATAATTCATAGGTGTAAATTAATATGTAAAATAGTAGTGGTATGTAAATATTCCTAAACATTCACGATTTCTTATTTCCGTTAGTGTGTGTGTGTGTGTGTGTGTGTGTGTGTGTGTTTATAGGACCATCTATCCTGGAAATATCTACTACATTAATTGTGGTATTTTATTATAAGTGTTAATAGGAAACTCACTAAGCTGACTGTACCAATAGTGCAACATTTTGAGTAGTTTATTATTAAGATTGTAAATTATCATAAAATATTTTTCAAGTGAGATAAATAGTGATGTAAAAGACCCCTCAATGAAAGCAATAGCAATTTACTAAATTTATTTGTCATTAAGAATTAAGTAAGATAAGTTAAGAGGGGTGCTGTACACTAATAAAGTACATTTAGGAGCCAAGCCCTCTCTACTTTAGCAAGCATAACTCCATCTTGCTGCAGGCTCTGTCTTGGATATTGTTTGAGTACTGAATCTGTATATTAGACTATATTATTAAAACACTTGTTTGATAATAACATACATAATGGGAGAAGATATTTTATAATGATAAATTCAGTAAAGAGATAATAATTAAAATATATAAAAATCCAAAAAAAATCAAGAATTTGACCCATTTAAAAAAAAAATGGGGTACATATGAAAAAATATTCTACCAGGGAACTCCTACAGCTGATTAACACCCATAGCAATGTACTAGAGTATAAGATTAACTCAAATAAATCAGTAGCCCTCCTATTCAGAAAATACAAAATGGCAGATAAAAAAATATGGGAAACATCATTCATTATAATAGCCACAAATAGCATTAAATATCTTGGAGTGACTATAACCAAATAAGTGTCAGATCTACTTGACAAAAATTTTAAATTACTGAAAAAAGAAATTGAAGAGGATATCAGAAAATGGAAAAATATCCCATGCACCTGAAAAGGTAGGATCAACATAGTAAAAATGGCAATTCTACCAAAAGCAATATATGGATTCAATGCACAACCAAATAAAAATCCCAAAACAATATTTAATGAAAGTTGAAAGAACGATACTCAACTTCATTTGGAATAACAGGAAAGCCAGGATTGTCAAAACAATTTTGCTCAAATAAGAACATCATGAGGCATCAACATACCTGACTTCAAGTTATACTATAGAGCTACAGTAATAAAAATAGCCTGGTAGTGGCATAAATGCAGACTTGTTGTTCGACAGAATCAAATTGAGGATGCAGGCATTAACCCAATAATTATGAACACCTGATCTTCAACAAAGAGGCTGAATATATCCAATGGGAAAAATATAGTCTTTATAACAAATGGTATTGGCATAGCTGGTTGGTAGTGTGTAGAAAAATGCAAATAGATCCAAGCCTGTCACCCTGCACAAAATTCAATTCTAAGTGCATCAAAGACCACAACAAAAACCCAGCAACACTAAACTTGATAAAAAAGAAAGTAGGAAATAACTTCCATCAAATTGGCACAGGTGACCACCTCCTAAATATAAAACCAGTGGCACAGACACTAAGAACAACAATCAATAAGTGGGACCTCCTGAAACTGAAAACCTTATGTAAAGCCATGTACACTGTCAATAAGACAAAAGGACAGTCTACAGAATGGGAAAAGCTTTTCATCAACCCTACAAGTGACAGAGGACCAAACACAAAAATATATAAAGAACTCGAGAAACTAGATCCCAAAACTTGGAAGAACACTTTTAAAAAATGGGGTTAATATCTATAAAGAGAATTCTCAGGAAAAGTATTACAAATGGCTGAAAGGCACTTAAAAAAGTGCTCAGTTTTTTAGCCATCAAAGAAATGCAAATCAAAACAACTTTGAGACACCACCTGACACCAAGAAAAGGTGACAGCTGTAGAGCAAGGGGAACACTCCTCCATTGTTGGTGGGAATGTAATCTTATTCAGCCACTTCAGATGGGACTTTGGAATTTTCTCAGAAAACTGGGAAGCAATCTCCCCAAGGATCCTGCAATACCACTTCTGGGCATATACCATAAATTTACACATACACACTCCTAAGGCATTAGCTCAGCTATGTTCATAGCAGCATTATTCATAATAGCATGAACCTGGAAACAACCTAGATGCTCCTCAACTAAAGAATGGATTAACAAACTGTGGTACATCTACACAATGGAGTACTACTCAGCAGTAAGAAAATGAATGGATGGATTTGGAGAATATCCTCCTGAGTGAGGTATCACAAACCCAGAAATATAAAAAGGGAATGTACTCACTCATTAGTGGTCTCTAAACAAAAAAACAAAAAATCAAAGCATGTCCAAGCTGCAAACCAGAACCACTACACAGCTTAGGATGTGAAAAGCCTTGGACTGACACCTTGGATCCCATTCCCTCCAGAGGAACACCTGACTCAGTCTTGATATTGGGGTGTGGAAACTAGATCTGCCAGGAGTGGATGCTGAACTTATCCATATTTGGACTTTGGAAACTCCTGCCTATGTTAGGGAGGAGATAAGAAGATGTGGAGAAGAGAGAGTGACTGGAGGGGGTAGGAGAGGAAAAGGACCTTGAAGAAGAATATACACAGATAGAAAATGTGACTTTATTCAAAATAAAGGAAAAGTAAAAGAATTATTTATCATTAATGAGAGCAAATAACAAATGAAATAATCTCTAAATAAACCACATTAAAGTTTAATATAAAAAAACAGTTAAATAAAACCAACAAATCAGAATAAAAAATAAGAAACGTAAGAAACATACACAATCTAGAAACACAAAATCAATAACCATAACATACAAGTAAAACTCAGGAAGTTAAATAATGTCTACACAGAGCACTATGAGACAAAACAAAACTAAATACCTCCCAAATTGCGTTAAGTCTGTGTTGACCACATACTGCTGGTCATAGGCCTGCTTTGTGTGGTTTATATAATCATTGGAACTCTATTTTAGGAAATTTATTTTTCCTTTGCATGTGATTGTCAACAGGAGACAGCCATCTGGTTAGGAATCAGAGCTCATATATATTCCACACTCAGTGATGGTCCATCTGCTTTAGCCCTGTGAAGGGCCTGTGCCTGCTGACTCAGGCTCTGTGTTCATAGTTATGCTGTCTTTTTGGGCTAGAAATTATTATTACTCACCCTCTCTTGCTCTTGTTATCTTCCCTCTTTTCTTCTTTGGAGTTCTCTTAGCTCTGAAGCAAGGTGTTGGTCAGAAAGAGACACTCATTTAGCACTGAGTATTCCAAAATCTCTCACTCTCTGTACATATTCTTGTAATTGATTTAAGTATTTATTCTAATCAATGTAGGTGGAAGCTTCTCTGATGATGGCTGAGTGAGATCCTAATCTATGAGTAGAACAGAGTTTCTTAGAGTCATTTTATACCTACATTCCTTCAGCAAAAAAGTACTATTTGATTGTACCCTAAGCCTTTGGCCTATAGATTCTCCGGTTTCAGCCACTTGAGCAATGTAAGTGATGGAAAACGGTGATCTAAATATACTGTGTAAAAATTAATCTTAGAAAGAAACTAACAGTGGTGATTATGAGTATATAAAATTGAATAAGAACACAGTTAAGGTGCTGAAGGGAAAAAAATTCAATAAAGAATGTGAAAACTGAATTAAAATAATTGGGATAAAACTGAAATCCTTGAGATGAATATTCAAATAGATCAAATAAAAGCTTAAAAACAAAACCTCAATAATAGCATGGGACATAGAGAGGAAAGAGGGCAGAGGAATTACTATTTTAGACAAGGTAGAATAATTGCTACATTTGTCTAGGACACTAAATTATAAATGTGTTAGTGGAGTATGTGAAAGAATTGTGTAACACCATGAAAGAAATTCAGTAAATTATGGGAATATGAGAAGTCTATGCCACAGTCATAGAAAATATTTTGAAAACTCTCATAAAATATCTAACATCTAAGTCAAGAGAAGTATGTCCAGGAACCAAGGCATATTTAAAAATAAGCAGATTCAGAAAACAAGTGTCTCACATCCTTCTAAAGTAAAACACGAACTATATAAAGCAACAAAAGTACGTGGAGATGAGTCCCCTTATTGTTTGTCTAGTGCAGAGTTGTCATTCTTGAAAGTATATACACACAATCAACAAAAAATTCACATGGCAGGTTCTATTTATATACATTTCTTGTACATTGTTATGTAACAAATATAAGAAAAATAATCTATCAAGTTGAGAATGGAAGGTGTCAAGAGAGTGTAACTTGTAGGAGCTAGAGAGAGGAAAGGGCACAAGGTAGTGATATAATTCTATTTCAATTAGAAAGAACAAAATTTAAATAAAATAATGCTTACAATGAAAAATTTAAAGTTATAGATGAAGAAATAGGACCATCAGTATGATAGATTGCTGCTTAATGGACAATTTAATATCAAAAGTCTTCATATTCTGAAAGACCACAGGTGTCAATCCAGACGACTATATTCATCCAATTCATCTACCACGACTGATTTAGAAGTGAAAATTCTATGATAAAGGAAGGGTCAAAGGAATTTAGAACCAACAAGGCAGGCAGCATTTGACAAAAAACAAATATTAATATTTCAGACAAATGGGCAAGAGAAACATAAAAAAAATATTCTGCTAAGGAGGATTTAAGCAAATGAACATTAGGAAAAGAAGAACAGAAAATCAAAAAATGATGTGACTTGATGAATAATTTACTGTAATACTACTGATTGTCAGTGCTATAAAATTCTCCAACAAAAGACAGAATCCAACATTTTAATAGGAAACAGGATACTTTAATTTACCTCCTCCAAGAACTATATGGTACCTTAAAAGAGAGAAACTAGATCAGGGTGAATCAATGAAAAATATTATGCCAGACAGATATTAGTAGGAAGCAGGCATTTTTATTTTAATATGTGACATATGTTCTATAAAGGTATTTGCCATCTCATTCTAAGAATAAATTACAATGAATAAGCAAGAAAAAATAGCAAAGTTAAGTGACAAAGCTTTAAAAAGGCAAAGCTTTCTGGCTCAAACTCCATGTCTAGTCTAGCTACTTGGAACTCATTGGCTCTGGAATGACTGTTGGAACAATGCACAGGACTGAACTAGGCACTCTGAATGTGGATGATACTGTGTGGCTTGAGAAGATTGTGGGGCCTCTGGCAGTGGGATCAGGATCTATCTCTAGTGAATGAACTGGCTTTTTGAAGCCCATTCTTTATAGGGGGATACCTTGCTCACCCTTCATATGGTGGATGGGTTTAGTTCTTCCTCAACTGGATATGCAGACTATATTGAGTCCCTGTGGGAGTCCTTACCCTCCCTGAGAAGTAGATGAGGGGTAGAGTGGGGAGAAGCTAGTGGCTAGTAGGAGGAAGGGAGAGAAGGGGAACTGTGGTTGGTGTGTAAAATTAAAAGAAGAAAACCTTTCAAATGAAGAAAAAAAACTTTAAAGAAAAGAATAATAAGAAACAGTTTCCTTTAGGGTTTGGTCCTGGAAGGTTAGTCTCTGACTCATGTGTATATGGGTAAGATAAAGTGGACTCAGTGAACTGTTTAAAGAGAGAAAATGTGAAATATGAAATAGACGGTGATAAATCTGAAAAAAGTAGAGCAGGAGGGGATGAATATGATAAAAATATATTGTAGTACACATGAAATTTCTGTTACTTTTTAAAATTACATAAAAATGTGAAACAAAGATTGAGGCTTAGTGGTACAAGCCTTTAAAAACAGCACTCAGGAAACAGAAGTATGAGGCCAGGCTGATCTTCAAAGTAACTGGAGGATAGTCAGGACAAAAAAATAGAAATCCTACCCAAAAACCTACCAGTGGCACAGACACTAAGTTCAACAATCAATAAGTGGGATCTCCTAAAGCTAAGAAGCTTCTGTAAAGCCAAGGACACTGTCAATAGGACAAAACGACAGCCTACAGAATGGGAAAAGATTTTCACCAACCCTACAAGTGATAGAGGACTGATATCTCAGATATATAAATTGCTATAGAATCTAGAGCCCAAAACCTTGAATAACCCAATCAAAAAATGGGGAATTCTCAGCAGAGGAACTACAAATGGCTGAAAGGCACCTGAAAAAGTGCTCATCATCTTTAGCCATCAGAGAAATGCAAATCAAAACAACTTTGAGATACCACCTAACACCTGTTAGATTGGCTAAGATAAAAGGCACAGATGACAGCCTATGTTGGAGAGGATGCTGAGCAAGGGGAACACTCCTCCATTGTTGGTGGGAGTTTAAGCTTGTTCAGCCACTTTGGAAGGCAATATGGCGGTTTCTCAGAAAACTGAGAATCAATCTCCCCAAGGATCCAGCAATACCACTTCTGGGTGTCTACCCTAAAGTTGCACATTCACACTCTAAAGGTATTAGCTCAACTATGTTCATAGCAGCATTATTTGTAATAGCAAGAACTTGGAAACAACATAGATGTCCCTCAACTGAAAAATGGATTAACAAACTGTGGTACATCTACACAATGGAATACTACTCAGCAGTAAGAAAAAATGATATCCTAAAATTCACAGGCAAATGGATGGATTTGGAGAATATCCTCCTGAGCGAAGTATCACAAACTCAGAAATATAAGCAGTGGATGTACTCACTCATTAGTGGTCTCTAAACAAACAAACAAGAAAAAATTCAAACATGCCCAACCTGCGAATCACAACCACTGAACAGCTTGGGATCAGAAACACCCTGGACTGCCCTTTCGGATCCCATTGCAACTATAGGAACACCTGACTCACTGTTGAGGGAGGGGGAACAAAACTGGATTTGCCAGGAGTGGAGACTGATCTAAGCTTTATTGGGTCAGTGGGACCATAGGACTGTCTGCTCCCTATCACGGTAAAAACCTGCCATGAGATATGTTTTAAATGGGGTTTATTTTGTGAAAATCACATACAAAACAGAGACGGTTTTAAGAGAAAATGAAAAGATAAGGTTGCAGCGCTCCGGAGCGTTTCTAAGGAAATCTCTTCATCCCCACACCATACGTCCGAACTCCTGAGCCGCTGGCCCGAACTGGGCACCAGGTCGGGAACTCTCACAAGAGAATGCCGGCTTCCTGTCCTGGTCCTCTCCCTCCAAGGTCTACTTCCAGAATCCTTTCCAGTTAACCACGCCCCACTCATCTCCAGTCCTCTGACACAATCATTCACATATATAGTTCCTGATTTTCCGCTACAACTCCCTGCCCAGGGAGGGGATGGGGCGTTGTGGAGAAGAAAAAATGACCTGATGTGGCGGGAGGGGGAAGGGTCCTTGAATAAGGATATACAGGGATTAAAAAGAAAAAATTCAGAGGGAAAGCTGAACATAAAATAAATATATGTGTAGTAATCTTATTTGCATTATCACCCATGATAAGTCATACTTATGATTTTTATCTTCTTCATAGTTATTGTTAACTTATCAGCATTTTAAATTTATTTTACTGTTTTTCTTGATAAATACAAAATAAATATGAAGGAAAACAAAGAAAAACAATTCAGAGGGATAGCTGAGGACAAAGTAAAAAAAATAGAAATTCTATTTCAAATAAAAATATACATATAAATATAATTTTATTTCATTAACATTATACATATATACACATATATATCACAATGCAGTTAAGAGCATAGATTCAGTTTGTGTAGCACAAACATTATCACTCACAACTAACTGTAACTCCAATTCCTGGGGATCTAATGCCCTCTTCATTGTGTATTAATATATCACATTTGGGGACAATTTTATAAGCTTCTTAGAATGTGTGCTGTTTAGTTTTTAGATATTTAGAATATATTTTACATTTTCTCATTTCAATTTATGTCACATAACATTTGGTTTATTTTGAGAGTAACTTTAGTAATAAGAATATGTTGTACTCAAGGACCAAAAGACACAGTGTTTTGTAGCAATTAATTTTTAGTTTTAAGACATAGATATTGCTAAAATATATTATTATTAAAAAAGAATATCTCATTGTGCCCATATGGGATTTCATTCCAAAAATATTTCCAAAGGAAAGTTGTTCATCAGAAAATAAATGCAATACAATTAACATAAAATACATTTCTACTATATTAGTTTATTTTAAACTTTAAACAGTTTTTATAAATAAAAAGTAAAAGTATTGCAAAATGAACACAACAATTTCTAACATTAAAAAAACCTCATTTTAAGTAACTCAGTAAATTCAAAATAAAACAAAAAAGAGATAAAATAATATGTGATACATATGAAATATGCAGTGATTCTCTTGGGAAGGGCAACACACTTGAAATCTGAACCACACCAAGCAAGAAAGTTTATCTTAATGTCCATGTCACTGTGGGTGAATTATGTGAAGCTAGCTTGCAGTAACAAACAGAAACACCCTTCACCTCCACTCTAACAATTTTTAGTTTGAAAAATATCTCTGGCCCACTGCCATTGAACTGTCAAGAAACATAGATTCTCATTTAGAAGCCTCATACATAAGGAGCTATGGCCGCTAGCCTGGCTTCTGCTGGTACCAATTCAATTTAGTATCTCATCATGGATGCTAGTTAATAAACTAGCAGGTCCTCTGAAAAAAACATTTAGCACTATTAATTGCTGAGTTATGTATCGACCTCGGGAGAAATATTTATACTCTCAAAATATGCAACAGAAATCACTTTACTGAGATAACTTGTGAGATGTCTCAACAAATAATTTTTTTTGCTTTTATGGAAAACAACTTGAGTGTTTGCTGGACCAACATGGGAGGTGAGGACTAACTCATACAAGTGTCTTCTGCCCTCTACTTATGTGTCATGGAATACAAACACACACATAAAAGTGCATAATAATGAACAAATAAATGAGAAAATATTATTTTACAGAACTAAAATTGCTGAACAAAGTGTTATTTATATTTAATTTATATAAAACTAGTGAGTTCAAATTCACCTGTGAAATATCAGTAGGTATAAATAGCAGGAAGCCAACCCTCCATTTCAAATTTTCTATGAAATTTATTTTAATATCTATCGCTTGACAAATTTTATCTTTTCCTATTAAGCACCAGATTCTGTTTTACTACTGTCACTCTTCACACTGAATACATGTTATTGCAATCATGAGAACCCTGAATGACTCTTCCCTCTATCTACACTGTAATGCTATCCAAGGACTTTACATATTGCTCCCTAGGGAGGACCCACCCTTGCTAGTCTAAAATAAAAGCTCAGTGGCATCATGTGATGACTGATCAATCTCCTAAGTTTGTCTCCTCAAAATGAAGTTTCCTGATCTGCTGGTGGTGCCACTGTTGTTCTGGATTCCTGGTGAGGACATAGGAAAGTGAGAAAGGAGGATGGCTATCGAGGATGAGTCCTGGGTCCTACTTCTGATCACATGTGTCTTGTCCCTGTATTAGAAGACAGAGAGACTTATCATCCAGAATGGTGCTTGTGAAGTTTGCATCTATTAGAGGTTCATTTCAGATAGAAGAGAACCTGATCTATGATAAAGATTATGAGATTGATTAATACATTTAATAAGATGGCATAATTGATGACTTGAAGTCCCTTAGGTGTTTAAATTCACTTGGTTTGGCTATAAGCAAAACTTGTTTTCTTGTATAACTAATTGTATCTAAAAACAAACATTAGAAAACAATATCAGTAAGAACACATAAAGATTGTTCATGAAGTGTGTTCTTAACTTTGTTCTTCTCTGTTTTTATTAAAGCTTCCAAAGGTGATGTTGTGATGACCCAAACTCCAGCCTCTATGCCTGTCAGCCTTGGAGATGAAGCCTCCATCTCTTGCAGATCTAGCCAGAGCCTTCTAGGTAGTGATGGAAATACTTATTTGCAATGGTTCCTGCAAAAGCCAGGGCAGTCTCCCCAGCTCCTGATATACAGGGTTTCCAATCGATTTTCTGGGGTCCCAGATAGGTTTGGTGGCAGTGGGTCAGGCACAGATTTCACACTCAAGATCAGCAGAATGGAGCCTGAAGATTTAGGAGTATATTATTGCTTCCAAGGTATACATCTTCCTCCCACAGTGATTCAGACCCTCACAAAAACACCCTTGCTTGGGGTGGCTCAACTCTCACAAATGTTCCTTATCTGTGAGAGACAGCCAGAGTGCCTGAGGCATTTGAGATTATTGCTTGAAGCTGAGGGACTTGGAGCATGAGCACCTGCCCTGGCTGCACATCAATGGTCATGCATCTTAGTTCTCTTCAGCTACAATAACAATAAAATTATCCCAGGAGAATGGTGAGCAGGAGCAGTCTCAGAAACAATGCATGATGGTCTAAAGCTGAGTGAAAATCCATTTTTACCATACAGCCCTCTTCTGTCTTCATCTTTCATACTTATCCAGTAAAGCAAACAAAGAACTAAAACACTCCTTTGTTAAACTATGCTTTTACTATTTAATTACTTCATTTACTGTCCTCTTTGCTCTAGACATAAATTTTAGTTTATTAATGTAAGTATTGCATTTTCTACTCCATTTTGTTACTTATTAGTGTAAAGTATGTTCACTGACATCCTAATTTCAGATTATCTTTTGCAAAGAAAAAATATTTCTTTTTTTAAAATTCCCATCCATCTATTGTTTATTTTAAATTTCATGCACAGTTAGTGATAAGTAAGAGTATATCATGCCAGAATTTTCTGGTTTTTTTATATATCCCCCGCATTGTTCCAACTTGTTTATGATTTGGTATTGCAAAATATATTGTTAGAATTTTAATTTTTATTTTTATAATCATGTGCATTTGGTGACTTTAATGCAAACACAATTTCAAGTTAGATCGCCTCTCTTTGTTTCCAGAGAATACTTATTTTTCTTTCAATTTTGACATTTTCTGATAATTTTTGGGGGGGCAAGGAACTTTTGCCTATTATTTCTTGGTAGAACTTTGGCAATATTGCCCAGTTATCTCTTAACTCTTACGTTCTTATCAAGAATTTAGTAACAGTCTTGTAGAAACTCCTTCAATGTAACTTAGCCCTCCTTCTCTTTCTTCCTCCCTCTCTCTCTTTCTCTCTCTCAGTCTGTTCCCCATGGCTTTTTTTATATGTTTCAGGGATACCTGAACTGATAATGCAAGTATTCCCACATCAATTATTAATCAAGCATATGTTTCACAGACTTGCCTATATGTTATGTAATTTAATAAATTTAATTTCAATCTTTTGATTTTATTAATAAAACTCAGGACCCAGATACTGGAGTGAAAACCTGATTAGTTACTGAGGCAGAGAAACTACCCAGCAGCATTCTCCTCTGCTGCCATCCCAGAAAATGCTTTCTCCTGTGCAATCCAAACAAATCTCCTCCAGCAGAGGGATGTCCCAGTCCATTCCATTCTGTCTCTCTTCCTCTCTCTCCCTTCCTCTCTCTTCCTGACACCTTTTTACATGCTATGCAAGCACAGTTGTGAAGTCAGGTTTACCCATTCCATCTCTGAGTGTTACTAAGCACATGCTGTCTCTAGATATGTCTAGTCTAGTCTCCCTCCAGGATGCAATCCAGCTGCTCTGTGCTTGAATATGTGACATGCTGGGAAACCAAATATTGTTTTTAACTAAATTGTTGTATTTACCAATAAAGACTTAGGAGTCATGTATTGTAATGAAAACCTGCTAAATAGATCAGAGTGGTTGATAAGCATCCATCTGACATTCCTTTTTTTGGCAGAGCTCTTACAAGAGAGCATTTCTTTAGTCATTGAAAACCAGAACAACTTATGAAACTCAAAGTCCCTCTGTAGTAAATTCTGTGCATCTTTCTATCCATACTTCTGGCTCCTCCGTATTCTCTATGGCCAATTCTTGTCATCTAGTGTTTGCTCCAGCCCTGGACCAAGGTTGATTTTATTAACACAGTCTTGGGGTTTAACAGTGTGATCAAATATCCTGTCATAAATGGTGCCATAAAGGGGAGAACTAATTTGGCTTCCAAATTTTCCTTCCTGCAAATAGCACAGAACAAGCAGGGGTAAATGAGTCAGAAGCTAAATGGCTAAAAATAACAGTCAGATCTGGGTTTCTGGAATGAAAAGATGAGGTTGAATCAACTTATCAAAGGAGCACTCAGTCTTCAACCTTCCACAGCACCTCACCTATAGTGTGCTCAGACATTGTTCTACATGCTGAAGTCACACGGTTGCCATTTTTGGAAGATAACAAATCATAGACTATTAATTTTGGGATGATTGGGTTCACTCTGTTTATAGTTTATACTTCATCATTGAGTTAAGACACAGTATAAATTCAGTGCAGAAACCTATAGGTTACTGGCCAAAAATGATAAATTTTATTTTCTTGTAGATATTCAAATTGCATTTTGTTGAACAGCAATGTTATAGTAGAACATAATCTTTTAATTTTATATCTAAAGGCCCACAATCTTTTTACATATCTTCACTTCCATCAAAGTAACCCATGACTAACCTGGAAAAGTCATAAAATGGATGCTCATATTGTTATACTACTAATCCTTTTCTTTCATAA
>PVIH01026957.1:0-17828 GCA_004025045.1 Sigmodon hispidus | reverse complement strand
GGATCAGAAACACCCTGGACTGACCCTTCAAACCCCAGTCCATCTATAGGAACACCTGACTCACTCTTGAGGGAGGGGGGACAAAACTGGATTTGGCCGGGAGTGAAGACTGATCCAAGCATTGTTGGGCCAGTGTGACCATAGGACTGTCTGCTCCCTGCCCAGGGAGGGGATGGGGAGTTGCAGAGAAGAAAAATGACCAGATGTGTTGGGAGGGGGAAGAGACCTTGAATAAGGATATACAGGGATGGAAAAAAAATTCAGAGGGCAAGCTGAACACAAAGAAAATATATGTGTAGCAATCTTATTTGCATTTCCACCCTTGATAAGCCATGCTTATGATTATTATCCTCTGTATAGTTATTGTTAACTCTTCGGCATTTTTTTTAAATTCTTTTTACTTTTTTTTTTTGATAAATACAAAATAAAGAAAAAAAAAGAAATAGAGGCAATAAAAAACCCCCACAAATATAATAATTCTGGAAATGAAAAACTCTGAACAAGAAGTACAGATGTAAGCATAACCAACTGAATACAAGAGATGAAAGAGAGAATCTTAGGCAATGATGATATAATTGAAGAAATAAATTCATTGGTCAAAGAAAATGTTAAATCCAACAAATTCTAAGCACAAAAAATCTAGAAAATCTGGGACACCATGAAAAGACAAAACCTAAGAATAATAGGGACAGAAGAAGAACTCCAGCTCAAAGGCACAAAAAATATTTTCAACAAAATCACAGAAGAAAACTTTTCCAAGCTAAAGAAGATGCCTAGGAAGATACAGGAAGCTGACAAAACTCCAAATAGACTGGACAAAAGAAAAAGTCCCCTTGTCATATAACAATAAGAACATCAAACATAAAGAATAAAGAAAGAATATTAAGAGCTGCAAAGAAAAAAAGGCCAAGTAACATACAAAGGCAGATTCATCAGAATAACACCCAACTACTCAATGGAAACAATGGAAAGAAGATTCTGAACAGATGTGCTATAGACAATAAGATGGATGTCAACCCAGACTACTATATTCAGTAAAGCTTTCAGTCACATAGACAGAGAAAACAAAATATTTTTTGACCAAACATATATCAACAATACATATCCACAAATACAGCCCAACAGAAGGTACTAGAAGAAAAATTTCAAACCAAGGAAGTTAGCTTTACTCGACAAAGCACAGACAACATATACCTTACAACAGCAAATCCCAAAGATGGGAAACACATGTACACTACCACCACTACTACCAAACCCAAAATTAACAGTGAATTAGAATCACTGGTCATTAATATCCCATAATATCAATTGACTCAATTTCCTATAAAAAGACAGGCTAACAAAATGAGTATGAAAACAGGACTCATCCTTCTTCTGTATACAAGAAGCACACCTCAACCTTGAAGACAAACATTACCTCAGAGTAAAGAATTTAGAAAAGATTTTTCAATCAAATGGACATAAGAAACACGCTGGTGTAGTTATCCTAATATCTAACAAAATAGGCCTCAAAGTAAAATTAATCAAAAGAAACAAAAAAGGACATTTTATATTAATCACAGAAAAAAAATCCATCAGGATGAAGTCTCAATTCTGAACTTCGATGTTTCAAGTACAAGGATACCCACATTTGTAAAAGAAACATTACTAGAATTTAAATCACACATCTAACTCCCCACACTAATAGTGGGAGACTTCAACACACCACTCTCACTATTGAACAGGTCTGCCAGACAGAAACTTAAAAGAAAAATAAGGGAGCTAACAGATGTGTGACTCAAATAATCTTAACAGACATTTATAAAACATTTCATCCAAACACAGAAGATATACCTTCTTCTTGGCACCTCATGGAATCTTTTCTAAAATTGACCACATACTCAGTAATGATTCAAACTTCAATGGATTAAAAAAAATGGAGTAATCTGTATCTTATTGGATCACCATAGTTTGAAGTTAGAATTCAGTAACAACACAAATTGCAGGAAGCCTACAAACTTATGGAAATTGAACAATGCTCAATTGAACCACCATGTCAATGAAGGAATAAAAACAGAAATTAAAGAAGACTTTCTAGACTTCAATGAAAATGAAGGCTTACTTAAACTTATGGGGCACCATGAAAGCAGTGCTCAGAGGAAAGTTCAGAGCACTAAGTGTCTACATAAAGAACATAGATAAGGGGCTGGAGAGATGGCTCAGAGGTTAAGAGCACTGACTGTTCTTCCAGAGGACCTGAGTTCAATTCCCAGCAAAACCACATGGTGGCTCACAACCATCTATGATGAGGTCTGGTGCCCTCTTCTGTAAAACTGTATGCATAATAAATAAATAAATCTTTTTTTTTTTTAAAAAAAAGAACATAGATAAATCTCACACAGTCAATTTGACAGCACACCTGAAAGCTCTAGAACAAAAAGAAACAAACCCATCCAAGAAGAGTACATGACAAGAAATAATCAAATTGAAGGAGGAAATAAAAAATAGAAACAGAACAGTACAAAGAATAAATGAAACGAAGAGTTAGTCCTTTGAGAAAATCAATGAGGTAGACAAATCCTTATCCAAACTAGCCAAAAGGCAGAGAGAGAATATCTAAGTTAACAAAATCAGAAATGAAAAGGCGGGCATAACAACAGACACTAGGGAAATCCAGAGAATCATTAGATCATACATCAGAAAACTATGCAAAATTGAAGAATGTAAAAGAAATGGACAATTTTCTGAATAGATACCACATGTTAAAATTAAATCAAGACCATATAAATAATTTAAATAGACCTATAACCTCTAAGGAAATAGAAGCTGTCATCAAAAGTCTCCCATCAAAACCAAAAGTCAGATGGTTTCAATGCAGAATTCTACCAGAATTTCAAAGAAGAATCTCCCCAAATTGTTTCACATATTAGGAACAGAGAAACACTGCCAAACTCTTTTCACAAAGATATAATACCCTGATATTCAAACCACACAAAGATGCAACTAAGAAAGAGAATTATGGACAAATCTCCCTTATAAACATTGATGCAAAAATATTCAATAAAATACTGACAAACTGAATCCAAGAACACAGGTAAAAAAATCATCCATTATGATCAAGTAGGCTTAATTCCAGAGATGCAGGGATGGTTCAACATATGAATGTTGAAACCTGTGAATGTCATCCACCACATAAACAAACTGAAAGAAAAAATCCCACATGATCATCTCATTATATGCTGCAAAAATCTTCAACAAAATTTATCACCCCTTCATGATAAAGGCCTTGGAAAGATCGAGGGTACGAGGGGCATTCTTAGACATAATAAAGGCAATATACAGCAGGTTGACAGCCAGCATCAAATTAAATGGACAGAGACTCAAATTTATTCTATTAAAATAAAAAAGGACAAGGCTTTCCACTCTCTCCGTATCTATTCAATATAGTACTAGCTAGTTCTAAATAGAGCAATGAGACAACAAAAAGAGATCAAGGGGATACACATTGAAAAGGAAGAAATCAAACTTGGCAGACAATAATATGATAGTATGCTGTGGGATAATGCTCTTGTACACTGTGAAGTTTTGTCACTTGTACTGGTTTAATAAAACAATGATTGATTAGTAGCTAGGCAGGAAGTATAGGAAGGGTGACCAGACTAGAAGAATTATGGGAAGAAGAAAGATAAAGCAGCAGACACCAACCAGATGCAGAAGAAGCAAGATGAGAATGCTGAACTAAGAAAAGGTACCAAGCCACATGGCTAAACAAAGATATGAATTATGGGTTAATTTAAGTTTAAGAGCTGGCTAGCAATAAGCATGAGTTACTGGCTAAGCATTTATAAGTAATATTAAGCCTCCAAGTCAATTATTTGGTAAGTGACTGCCTGGTATTTGAGAGTTTCTGGAGGGACAGAAACTTCAGACTACAATAGCATATACAAGTAATCCACAAAATTCTACCATGGAAAGCTATAGCTAATAAACACCTCTAGTAATGTGGCTGGATATAAGATTAACTAAAAAAATTAGTAGCCATTCTATATACAAATGATAAACAAGCTGAGAAAGAAACTAGAGAAACATTACCCTTTACAATGGATACAATAACATAAAAATATCTGGGGGTAACTCTAACCAAACAAGTGAAAGGACTATATAATGAGAACTTTAAGTCTTTGAAGTAAGAAATTGAAGAAGATACCAGAAAATGGAAAGATCTCCTGTGCTCTTGGATAGGTAGGATCAACATAGTAAAAATGGCAGTCTTACCAAAAGCAATCTACAGATTCACTGCAATCCCCATCAAAATTCCAACACAATTCTTTGCAGACCTCAAAAGAACAATACTCAACTTCATATGAAAAGACAAAAAATCCAAGATAGCCCAAACAATCCCTCATTAAAAAGAAACTTCTGGGAGTATCACTGTCCCTGACTTAACACTCTACTATAGAGCTATAGTAATAAAAACAGCTTGGTATTGGCATAGATACAAACACATGGATCAATGGAATCAAATTGAAGTCTCTGACATTAATCTACACACCCCTTAAAACCTGATTTTTGACAAAAAGCCAAAACTTTACAATGGAAAAAAAGACTCTTCAACAAATGGTGTTGGCATAACTGGAGGTGGACATGTAGAAGAATGCAAATAGAACCACATCTATCACCATGTACAAAACTCAAGTCTAAACGAATTAAAGGCCTCCACATAAATCCACTTACACTGAATCTGATAGGAAAGAAAGTGGAATATAGCCTTAAATGTTTTGGCACAGGAGACTACTTCTTAAATACACCACCAAAAGCATAGACATCAAGATCGACAATTATTAAATGGACCTCCTGAAACTGAGATGCTTCTGTAAGACAAAGGACACATTCAATAAGACAAAATGACAGCCTACAAAATGGGAAAAGATCTTCACCAATTCAACATCTGAAAGAGGGCTGATCTCCAAAATATATAAAGAACTTAAGAAACTAGACATCAGAATACCAAATAATTCAATTTTTAAACTGGGGTAAAGATCTAAACAGAGAATTCTCAACAGAAGAATCTTAAATGATCAAAAAGACTTAAGGAATTGCCATCCTTAACACATCCTTCAGGGAAATGCAAATCAAAATAACACTGAAATACCATCTTATATCTTTTAGAATGGCCAAGATTAAAAAATGCTGATGACAGCCTAGACTGGAGGGGATGTGGAGCAAGGAGAACACTCCTCCATTGCTGGTGGGACTGCAGACTTGTACAGGAGCTCTGGAATGGATAGAAGTAGAAATGAATGGAAGTAGAAAAAAATTATCCTGTGTGAGGTCACCCAGACCTAGAAAGACAAATACAGTAGGTCCTACTCATAAGTGGATATTAGGAGTAAAGTACAGGATAACCAACCTACAAGCCTCAGGTCCAGAGATGCTAGGTAGTAACATGGAGGGCCCTAAGAGAGACACACATGAAGGGCCCCAGGAAGGGGAAATAGTTAAGATCTCTTGGGTAAACTGGGAGGACAGTTGAAAGGAAGGGGATGGGGAATTGGAAACATGAGGGATCAAGATGGCTGAGTTGGGGGAGGGAGAGAGAAGGAGAGCAATGAAAAAGATATCTTGATAGAGGGAGCAATTATGGGGTTAGGTAGAAACCTGGTGAAGGGAAATTCCCAGGAATCCACAAGGATGACTCCAGTTAAGACTCTTAGCAATTGTGGAGAGAGTGCCTGATCTGGCCTTCCCCTAGAATCAGATTAGTTACTACACTGTCATTATAGAACCTACATCCAGTAACTGATGGAAACAGATGCAGAGATCCACAGCCATGAACTGGGCTGAGCTCCTGGAGTTCAGTTAAAGAGAGGGAGGAAGAACCATATGAGCAAGGGAGAAGTCAAGACTGTGACGGGGAAACCACAAAGACAGCTGACTAGAGCTAGTGCGAGCTATGAACTCTGGACTGACAACTGGGAAATTTGTGTGGGACTCCTCTAAGACTTCTGAATACCCATGAAAGTTATGTGGCTTGATCTGATTGTAAGACCCCTGGTTGTGGGACCAGGACTTATCCCAAGTACATGATCTAGCCTTTTGGAGCTCATTCCCTGTGGTTAGATACTTTGTTCAGCTTTGATACAAGGAGGAGGGGCTTGGTCCTACCTTAACTTGGAATGCTAGACTTTACTAATTCCCAAGAGAGACCTATCTTCCCCTGGGGAGTGGGTGGAGGTGGGATAAGGGGAGGTAGGGGTGGTAAAAGTAGGGGAGGAGGAGGACTGGGGGTTGGTATGTAAAATAAAAAAAAGACTCCAAGTATAAAAACCACTCCTTAGAGAGAAATGCAAGCATGGGGAACATGCACAGAACACACAAATGGTATCTTCTTGCTCCCGAGGTTTGTACTCTGTCCAGAACTTCTGCTTAGTGAGCTAGTGAACAAATCCAACCTGACTCAATGGTGTGCTCCTTTTTCTGTTCCCTCATACCCTTAACCTCCCTCTCCACACTCTTGCTCAAAGTTTCTTCTTGCATAAAATTTGAAAACAGCATAGTGTTTGTGGCATTTAGCTTACTTCCCCCTAGGTTATCATCTCACATATTTAGGGATTGATGGGCCTTGAATGTTGTGCATAGAGGTTTAGAAGAAAAGGAGGAGGTAGACAGAGAATCTGAGGAGAGTCAACCCTGCCTTGCAAGACAAGTGCCTCAGGGAGCCCATCATGGGGTTCATGTAGCTGGAATGCATAAAAAAGCTGCTGATTAAGAATATCTTTGCGTTTCAATGTTCCCAGATACATAAGGATTTTTTTCATATGTTTCTGTCTCAATTTTCAGGGTCTTGGGATATGCCAACTCAGGCTGTTTGGGATGAGGGAAGTACAAAGGATTTATTTAAGCCCATGCTTTCAGGTCACAGACTATCACAGTCTAGAGAACCAGGTTCTCTAGAGGAACAGAACCAAGGGGAAAATATATGTATTATATGGATGTATATAAATGAGCATTAAAATGAGGATAACCAAATCACACCTGTGATGCTGAGAACCTGGCTGTCAGACATTGAGGTGAGACTGGTTACTCCAATAGCCAGAGAATAATTGTCTTTCCCTATACCTCCCAACAGTGTCGTTTTCTATGATCCCATGGGTACCATTTTCTTTCAAACCACCACACTATGTATAATTAGTACAAACTTTTAAATAATATTTAAATGCTGTTTTATACTGGTCATGAAGTTTTTGTTATTTTTCAATAAGGAAACTATAAAACAGCTATTTATAAAATTTATAGGCCTTATAAGAAACCTAGAGATAATTTAAAGTGTATAAGAGGAGTTCATACTGTGTCATGTTTTATAAGAAAAGAACACCAGTGAACTTTAGTATTTACAGGGTATCCTGTGATCAGGATACTGAGGGAAGAGTATTTTATTTAATGTGATAAAAGAAAAAAGTCAATCATGAAGTTATGTTCACCAAAAACAGTTCTTTTTTAAAAAATTATCTACTTATTATGTACACAGTGCTCTGCTTGTATGTATGTCTGCACGCCAGAAGAGGGCACCAGATCTCATTATAGAGGGTTGTGAGCTACCATGTGGTTGCTGGATATTGAACTCATGACCCCTGAAAGAGCAGCCCATACTCTTAACCTCCTAGCCATATATCCAGGCCACAAAAACAATTCTTTAGGAATGGCAACGTACAGGGACTTTCCAATAAACGATGGTTTAAATAACTTTTCTGTTACTGTGATAGATTACTCAGACAAAAGCAACTAATGGAAGCAAGAGCTAATTCTGGCTCACATCCATGGTGCAGTCTATCATGGCAAGGAGTCAAGGCCACAGGGGCTTGACACAGCTAGTCATTTGTATCTGTAGTCAGGAATGTATCCGGTTGCTCAGTTCTTTCAATTTGCCACATAGTACTTGACTTCTCTGGAACTGTGGAGAAGAATCCTTGACCCTTCCAATCTTGCACTTTTCATGCTTCTGCAATCAGTACTATATGGTGATACTGCTAAGTTCTTCCAGTTCAAGATGGAACTTGAACTGCTCAGTCCCCTTGCACCTGGATCAGTTCCTGTGTTAGCTCATGTGTGCTGACCCTGGGAAAACACCACTCTCCTAGGCAACTGTTTTCAATTCCATTAGCTTAGTCTTTCTTCCTTTAAATGAAGCTAGATTTTCACAAGATGGAATCTCCCAGGGGTAGGCTCTTTGCTCATAGGACACTTTTTTTTTTATTGTACCATTGTAGCACATGCATTTTTCTTTGCAGTCATGCTGATCTCCTTAGCAATTACAGATTCTTTCTCCTTAAGTACCACTTTGGATATTTTCTTGTCTCTTTAGTATTATAGTTGTAAATGTTTACATTATAAAGAATAAAAATCTGATGGTAAATTTTATTTTAAGGGACTAAAAAAAGAATAAACTGAACATAAAACTGGAGAAAAGAAAGAAGAGATAGATTATAGCAGAGATGTTGTATTCTAACAAAACAATAGAGAAAACAAAAATGTCAATAGGAGCATTTTAGAAAAGATAAGCAAAACTGACATGCTTCTAATTATACGATCTTTTAAAATGAGAAACAGCATTGTATCAATCAGGTCAGAACAATTTTGTAAAACTTGAGAGGATTATAAGGCAATACTATGAACAATGCGATCCTCATGGATTTGATCATTTAGAAGAACTTTTTGAAATATAATCTATCAAGCCTGAATCTGAATCTTTAATAGATAATCTGGACAGGTTTATAAATATTAAAGAGATTGAGCCAATGATAAACCCTTTCTAATATAGAAAAGTTCAGAGCCAGATGGCTCAACTGATGGACTGTACCACTTATTTAATTCCCAAACTTCTGCAAAAGCAGTTACAGCAAAGCAACAAACAAAAAACTTAACACGAACGAACACTTTGAAACTCACTTTTTAAAAGATTAATGCTGCCATGACACCAAAGCCAAAAGTACTCCAAGAGAGAAGAATTCCAAGGGTTGGTTGATTTTTCAACATGTTGAGCATTTAACTGTTCCTGTACCAGCTATTCTAAAATCTATCATTTTTTGATGTTAAAGACTATTGCTAAACCATACAGGTTTCTTTTTAAAAAAATTTTTTTTTATTTATGATGTATCCAGTATACAGAAGAGGGTAAAAGATCTCATTATAGATGATTATAAGCCACCATGTGGTTGCTGGGAATTGAGCTCAGGACCTCTGGAAGGACAGTCAGTGCTCTTAGCCATCTCTCCAGCACCCCCACATAGGTTTCTTTGTTAACCTTTTTAAAGGTACAGCTGTTGGTAATTTTGAGAGATCAACAGCAATTGTGCCCTGTTCATGCACAATCAGAATGGTCAGTGACTGTTCTTTATAATACCTTTCAATATTTTTTCCCAGAAATATAGATTTGTTTCTGAGATTGAAGGAATGTTAATTTGGGTATTCTACTGATGTAACAAATCATGTCCCCATAAATTCATTGCTATGATAGCCACATATGGCTTTAATTATTTTCTCTGTTTTTTTGGCCCTGTACTTTTGACCTATCATATGCTTTGTTTCACATTCCATTCCCTAAATCCTGATGAGGCCAATTTGGATGCCAAGATTCTGGTAAAATTATTGTTACATTTGCACCCATGTCTACATGACCTCAGTTACAACAATTACAATGCCATTTATTCATATTTTTATCTTTGGTTTCTGTGCATTTATGTCAGGGACCAAGACCCTGGCTTGAGCCTCTAGGCCTCTAGCTAAAGGCTCCCATGGGAACTTACTGAGAAACCAACCACTGAGCAGGCATGACCTTGAGTAAAATAGATGTTTTTCCCAAAGTAAAATAAATGTTCTAGTTTGCTTAACAGTAGCAGAGGAGTAATACTAAAGAATAGAATAACAGGAACATTCTGTGGCTAGGTTACTTAGCAGTCCTCCCATAAAGGTAGCTCTAAAGAATAGAATAGCAAGAATATTCTATGGTTAGGTTACCTAGCAACTCTCCCCTGAAGCAAGACCAGTCACCTTTTTACCCTGCCAATATCCTGCTCCCGTGGCCAGCTTCCTGAAGGTGTTTGAAGATTTCCCCCTCCCCATATTCTACTATATAAGCATGTATAGAATTGCAATAAATTGCAGCTCGATCAGAATCCTGTTTGACCTGCTGCCTTCCTTTGCGTCTCCCTTCCCTTCATTCTCTCTCGTAGGTGGTCTCCCGTGTTGAAGTCCTGCAGGTGGGGGCACATTTATTTTTCAAATTTGCCAAAATATTTGCTTTATGGTTTCTCCTGAAATTTCTGTTTTTTTATATCCTACAGCTTTTCTATCAGCCAGCACAGTATGATTTTTTTTTTTTTTACAATAGGCTTTAGGTTCTTTAATTGCTCTTGGAAGGAGTTTTCTCCATGACCACAGAAAATGACTAAGCCAGCTTTTACATTGGAGCCTCCAAGAGGGCTGCCAAGGCATATCCCAATGGCCTAGTGTTACATTGTCTCTTGTCAGTGGTTTACATTCATTGATCCAATTTCTGCCTGTGCTACACCTTCTGCTTACTGCAGAGGGCCGTGCATTCTGTTTAGATTATTATTAGAAAAAAAAACTGCTTCTAAGAACACCCTGTTTTTAATTCTTTTTAAGATGACCTTGTTTACTGCACTTGAAACACCTGACATTTTGATTTTTCTTCAAGCCTCTGGAAATCACCTCTCCTATCCAAGCATCATTATAGTTATGAGTTTCAATACTGATTATATCTTGGATCCATTCCTCTATGGGTGCTGGTCTTGCCTTTAATGGCCTACTCACCTCTTTGCATTGTGAATTAGTATTTTCAGAAGCCAGAGATTCAGTTATTACTTACCTAGATTCGGAATTTGGTGTCATTCTATTTAGTGCTGAAGTCTATTTTTGCTTAAAAAAAATCAGTCAAGGTTTCTTTTGGGCCTTGCATAACTTTAGTAAATGACTCAGTTCTCTTTCCAACTTCTTAAATTCTGTTCAAAGCATTTGCCATGAAGCATAAAGCCAGAGTATGATCATCATATAGAGATTATACATTAGCATAATTTTTCTCTCCAAGAAGTAGGCCTTGGGAGATTTCAACACCTCTATTCCTACTTTATTCTTCAATTATCCTAGCCTCATCTTTCTACCAGCTCCTCCATTATAACCAAAGAGCAATCTCCAATACTGCTGTAACCAATTCTCCCCAGTCCTGAGGGACAATTCTGTTACAAGTTGACTGTGAGTTTAACATCTGCTTCACAGACGGTAAATGCATACTATATGAAACTATTTATCTCTTCCTTGAATCTCCTTAAATCTAACATTTCCACAGGAGACCATTCAGCTGTTACACAGCCTTGGGGATATCTGTCATTTGGCAGTTCCTATAAGGTTACTGGATAATTTAAGGTTGGTTGTTAGAAAACCTTGAGCTGTTCCTCTCTAACATTATGCTGAGATTTGTTCTCCTTTAAACTCCTCTGTCTGGGTCTGAATATCTCTATGGTCTGTTTTAACAAGTTTTTCCTAAAACTTGTATGTTAGCACTTATATTGACCAACATTTTTAAGGATAAAATAAAAATGATTAAACCAATAATGTCTATAATTGACATTACATAAATCCGATCCAAGTTAATTATCCTCTCATTAATTGTTCCATTTTAAACCATTCACTATATACTCATACTGAAACCTAACTACCTCCATTATAATAGTGTTACTTTCTCTTTTTTTTAAACATGGGAAAGAAAATCTCTCTTTTAACTAACTACTCTCTTTAAGAATTTCCAATTGTTTGGAAATATCTAAGAACCCAAAAGATGTCCCCAACTAGGACACCAAGCAATAGTGGCAAGGGTACTTAAACAGGCTTCCCTAATTGTCATTATAGAACCTTAATCCAGCAACTGATGGAAGCAGATGCAGAGATTGATAGCTATGCACTGGGTCAAGATCCCAGTCCAGCTGAAGAGAGGGAGGAGGGATTATATGAGCAAAGGGATCAGAATTATGAGGAGGAGACCCACAGAGATGGCTGATCCAAGTTATTGGGAGCTCACTGACACTGAAATGACAGCTTTCATAGAAAGAAACTAAACCCTCTGAATATAGATGACAGTCAAATGCCATGAATAGTTTTGTGGGGCCTCTTGCTGTAGGACCAGAATTTATTCGTTGTGCATTGGAACTCATTCCCTATAGAGGAACCCCTTACTTAGCCTTGATATTGGGGAGAGAGACTCACACCTACCTCTACCGGATGTGCCAGACTGAACTGACTCACCTTGGGATTCCTTGACCTCCCTGGGGAATAAATGAGGGGGTGATGGGGGTCGGGAGGCTGAGGGAGAACTGGAAGGAGGATAGGGAAAGGGAGCAGTGGTAGGTATGAGGGAAAACTTTTTAAATTAAGAAAAATAAAGATAAAAAAAATTTTCAATTGTCACACCAAATTTGCTGATGAGTGTTCAGCTGACTTCTGCTTTATAGAACAATAAAAGCCCGAATGGATGTCAGAGCAGCTAGCTACCTAGTATGGCAGCAGCCCTAGGAGGGAGTCCAGGGGAAACCACAACTTACTTCGAGAGGGAACCTATTGTCTGAGAAAAACAAACAATCAAAACACACCACACATACACACACACACACACACACACACACACACACACGGAATTTTGGAGAAGAAGCATGTGTTGTGGGAGTGGCCTAAAGGTAGAGCTGGCTGTTGCTCAGGGACTAACTCCAGCAACATTTTGAGCCCACATGCTTGTGGAGTTGGCTGCTGAGAGGCTGCACCAGAAAAAATAATCCCAAACTCACACAGAGGCTTAGAAAAAAAAGGAAGGAAAACTTGGTTGGTGGGGTGGTGACTCCAGCTGCATGCAGCTTCAGCCTGTGCCAGTGTCTGGAAAGCCACAGGCAAGCGCTTTTTTTCATGTATTCATGCCCTACAAGTTGAACACTAGATGTGCAAAGCCTAATTGGTTTTAATAAATAAAGCCTGGAGTCAGATATTGAGGTAAAAGCTGAAAGAAAAAAAGAAATAAAGAAGCACAGTCACCTCTAACTGCTACAATTTCTCATTCAGAAAATGGGCGGAGGCCCTGTCTTCACCTGCCTTATCACTTCCTCTTTATGCCTAACCATATAACCTGTTAACTAGTGGTTAGCTCCATCCTCTGAACTTCAGGCAAACTTTGTTAGAGCACAAACAAAATATCACAGCAGTTGTCATAGTATTTCATGACAACTTTATCGAGGAAGTAGTTGGTGGCACTGTCCTTCAATACTAATTTTGGTTTTAAAACTAGTTCTCTTTTCCTGTACATTCTTGTTAATGATTTATTTTAATTAAAATTTGGTTTTATAAAGATTAATTTTGTTTGCAATAAAATTTTTGACTTTTTTTCTTGTTTTCTTAGTCTCTAATTAAATTTTAATTGTTTGTTTTTATTAATTTTCTTTTGCTTACATTGAGATTACTTGTTCTTTTATAATTTTTTAAAGATGAGACCTTAGCACCTGGCTCATGCACACAGCCATGGATTTAGTCTTCAGCAATGTAGGTAAGACTGTGGTGATGATGAATGCCTGTAATCTCAGCTCTCTTGTAGAGGCAGGAGATCAGAAACACAAGGACCTTCACCCATTTAGCAAGTTTAAAGCCATATATTGGCTATATGAGAACCAAGCAAAACAAAAGATGAGAAAAACAAATTGATCCAATTTTTGATTTGAGATTACTCTTTTCTAATATAGACACAGAGATAAACTTACCTTTGTCAACTTTTTTTTTTTTTTTTTGGTATTGAAAGTTGAATGGAGGCCTGGCATGTGTGGTGAAATGATCTATCACCAGCTTTGTTCATACTTTTGTGTTTATTCTAAAGACTAGGTGAATTCAATTTAAAATATGTTCAGGTTTCCTCATCATATCCCCAGGTATGATTTATCAGAATGCTGTTTAGTTTTCAAATATTTTGTGATTTCACAAAATCTCTCCTCCACCATTGTTTCTAATTTATTTTTTTTTGTGTTTAGAAAATATACTTTTGATGGGGATTACACTGAATTTATAGATTACTTTGTGTCATATGCCCACTTTCACAACATTAATTCTGTCAGTACAGGCATGTGGATGGTGTTTTCAAAATCTTATCTGTTCTTCAATTTCTTCTTCTGAGTGTCTTTAAGTTCTCATTATAAAGGGATTCAATTTTCAATGCATTTTTTATAGGACCATAGAAAAATTCATGAAATTCATATGGAAACACAAAAGATCAAAGATAGCTAACCAAAGCAATTCTAAGCAAAAAGAACACTACTAAAGATTTCACAATACCTGACCTGAAATTATACCTCAGAGCCTTGGTGACAAAGACAGAATGGAACACAATAGAAGACCCAGAAATAAACACACCTAATAGCCACCTAATTTTTGACAAAAATATAAAAAACATATACTGAAGAAAAGACAATTTAACAAATAGTCCTTACAAGTATCTACAAGCAAAAGAATGACTTTGGAGCCATATTTCTCACCTTGCACAAAAAAATTCAGTGGTTTAAGATCTTAATTTAAAAATAGAAAATGACTGTAAGAGTTGATAGAACTTCCTTCCATCTAAAGAAACTATATACAGAATGACATCCTACAGGACACTATCCACAGAGTGACACTCTACAGGACACTATCCACAGAGTGACACCCTACAGGACACTATCCACAGAGTGATACTTTACAGGATGAAAGAAAATGTTTTCCAGTCTGGGATAAGGTACAAAATAGATAAAGAATTCTAGAAAGTTAAACACACACACACACACACACACACACACACACACGAAAAAACAAATCCTGCAAAACCTCTGCTAATCAATAAGTGGGACAAATACATTAGATAGATAATTTTCAAAAGAAGAAGCAGAAATACCAATAAATCTTTTCAATGACATTTTAATTGATCTTTATGGCAGTCAGCCATTCGTCCTCTTGTCATTAGCTCACTGTTCCTCTTTTTCTTTATGGCATCACTTACTAATGATAAAATTCTCACAGTGTTTATGTTATTTTTGCTAATTTCCTCGAGTTGTTTATTCTTCTGCTTCTCACTGGGCTGCTTTTCCTGAGAGGCTTTGTATTCTTACCTGAGCAATTATTGGCATAGGGAGGAGTCTTCTGTCTGGGCCCCAGATCCTGGACATCATCTCAAGAGGGCCTCAGCTCTGAGCTGTAGCAGGAAATCAGGAACTATATATGTGAACGATCGCGTCATAGGACTGGAGATGAGCGGGGCGTGGTTAACTGAAAAGGATTCTGGAAGTAGACCTTCGAGGGAGGGGACCAGGACAGGAAGTCGTCATTCTCTCACGAGAGTTCCCCGACCGAGTGCGCAGTTCGCTCCAGCTGCCCGGGAGTTCGGACGTATAGCGTGGGGATGAAGAATCTTCCTTAGAAAGGCTCCGGTGTGCTGCAACCTCATCCTGTCATCTTCTCCTAAAACCGGCTCTGTTTTGTAAGCTATTTTCACCAAATAAACCCTGTTTAAAACATATTTCAGGGTGGGTTTTTACCGTGATAATTGGTGCCTGAACGCAGGGCTAATTCTACAAACCGGCCGGGTTCCTCACTCACCCACGGAGCTGGTCTGAACTTGGTTACCAGCTGCGCACAAGCCTCCTGTACGCAACCAGGAACGAATCTACCCGCGGTAGACCTCCTGAGAGACAGATAGACCCGTTCTAGTGGAGCACGCCTGGTAGGATTTATTGAAAGATCTGAGAAAGACCCTCCCAGCCGAATCGCCACCTCATTTCCCGCACCATTGTTGCTGCTGCTGATCACGACAGCGACATCTGCTGGCCGTAAGTTCTCATTACATCTGAGTATATTTTTTTCTTCCTTTTCTTTTCTACATATTTTTTTTCCTTTCTACAATGTCTTACCAGATAAATGTTCAGAATTTTTCTCACTTTGTCACAATGGTGATAGAGGATTATTTCCAGGATTACGCATTTGGAGATTATCTCCACCCAGGAGTCCTTTTGATTTTCTGTGTGATAATATATTTCTTACCTACTTATTTTAAGGGATCTCAGCATAGAGAGTAGGAAGCTAAGATGTCTGGCATGGATGAACATATTAAGACATTCCAGAAACTCATTGTTTCCATGGAAGAGAGGTCTACTTTGATCACAGAGGAATTTAGAGCTCACATTGATGAGAATTTTAGAAAATTGGATGAGAAATTTAAAAAAATGGATGAAAATTTTGTTAGAGAGGAGTACAGGGCTCATGTTGATGAAAATTTTAGGAAATTAGATGGGAAATTAAAAAAATGGATGAAATTTTTAGGATAATGGATGGAAACTCTAGGAAATTTGAACAGAAAATAGTGGAAAGGGTAGATGTGGAATCTGGGAGAATGTTCCATTCTATGAAATTATTGGAGAGATCATTTATAGAAGACTTTAAAACACTGGAGAAGACCATTACCACTAGGTTGCAAGATTATGAGGCTCGTTTGGAGATTTTAGGAAAGGATTTTAAGGCGACACCTGTTCAAGATAACCCAGAGCCCCCTCTTAAATGGTGCTATTGCAGGGAAGGTTCTTTACCTAGAGTGGTTACCATGAAGGGACTACCCCCCCGTCCCTCCAGCTCTGTTCCCAGTTGTGGCAGAGGCCAAAAAACCACAACCATGTGGAAGAGCTTCTGACAATGTGGCATACAATTATGAACCTATACCCATGAAGGATTTAAAGACAATAAAGGAAGCCATAGTGAACTATGGTGTAAACTCATCTTTTGTGAGGCAATCCTTGAACTCATGGTCAGCACAGAATGGAGTAATTCCTGATGACTGGAAGAATTTGGCAAACGCAGTGTTGAACGATGGCCAAAACTTCCAGTTCAGGAATTGGTTTAGAGAAGAGGCTAAAGCCTTGGAATCTCGAGATGAAACTGGAAATGTTATCATCTCCAAGGACCAAATCCTTGGGGAAGGCCAGTTTGCTGATTTATCAGTTCAGGCTACTTATGATGACCATGCTCTGTTGCTGTGTCGTACTGTCGCCTTAAATGCTTGGGAAAAGGTTTTGGACCCAGGACAGAGAATTGAGTCATATACCCAGATTAAACAAGGTCCAATGGAGCCTTATACAGACTTTTTACAGAGGTTGACTCAGGCTGTAAATAGAGCAGTGTCAGATCCATAAGTTAAGAAACAATTGATACTCTCTTTGGCCTTCGATAATGCTAATATGACATGTAAAAAATTAATCATGCCATTAAAGATCAGGGGTGCACCCTTAGATGAATGGATTCAATATGTACTTAATGCTGAATATCTACACCATAATGAAGAGAATTGGGTAGGTCAAGCCATTGCCAATGCTAAGATGAGAAATCAAGGCATTATTTGCTTCAATTGTGGTAAGCCAGACCATATAAAGAGAAATTGTAGACAAAGCAAATGTGGGAACTTTTCCAATCACAGGAGTGACTTAAACAGAAAGCCACTACCTCCTGGACTATGTAGGAGATGTAACAAAGGTAGACATTGGACGAACGAATGTAGATCTATAAGAGACAAAGATGGCAAGCTTTTACCATCGGAAAACGTAACTCGGGGCTTCCCCAGGGAAGCCCCCAAGAATCAGACCTCCAAGCCAAAAAGGGTTCAGTCATATCCAGTCACAGTGGAAGAGCAGTGTCCTCAGGACGAGTAACAAATCCCAGGCCTGAAACAGTAGATCATGTAACCATAGACAATAGATTGCCCTTACAAGAGAAGTTGATGGTATCCAGCAAACCAA
>PVIH01026956.1:0-17828 GCA_004025045.1 Sigmodon hispidus | reverse complement strand
CACAGGACAGAAGGACAGACACCTCAGGGGAACAGAGCCAGGGCTCAAGGGATCCACACAGGACAGAAGGACAGACACCTCAGGGGAACAGAGCCAGGGCTGAAGGGATTCACACAGGACAGAAGGACAGACACCTCAGGGGAACAGAGCCAGGGCTCAAGGGATCCACACAGGACAGAAGGACAGACACCTCAGGGGAACAGAGCCAGGGCCTTAGGGATCCACACCAGGGCATGACAGAGGGTTTATGCTGAATCATGGCTATTGATCCTACTAGATGGAGCTGAACACCTTTATCTGCTGGAGATTTGGTTGCCTTTAAGTTAGGGGTCTGATAATTTGTTCTTTTTATAATATTTTTATTACTTTTATATAACAATTCATATTAAACACTTTCTATTTATTACTCACAGTGTTTATATTCATTGTGATGCTTAATATCTGGTAATGTTTACAAATTTATGTTTTCTAGATATATTGCAGGAGTTGCCAAGATAGTTCAATGGGTGAAGGTACTTGCCACCAAGCCTGAGTTTAAGCCTGATGGATAACCTGAGTTTGATCCCCAGAACCCACAATAGAAGGAGAAAACACATTCTGGCAAGTTGCCCTCTGACCTCCACACCAGTGTAGTGGCATGCACTCACCCACACAAAATAATTAAATAATTGTAATATACAACATTTATTGCATGATTACTGTTGGTGATTGGAAAACAATTTTGTTAATTCAGTGTACTTTAAATCTCAAAATACTGACAGGGCTGTTTCCTACTTGTAGTTCATTGGTAGGGTTCCCCTCTGACAGTGGGATGCTCCTAATTGAAGATTCTTATCGGTGTTCTGGTTCTGCAATCCCTAGAGACTTTTGGAGGGAAAATGTCAGGTCACTGTTCTCAGAGGCAGCAGCTGGTGTGAGAATGAGAGTCAGAGCATCCTGGTGATGAGTGAGTCTCTGGGTTTTCATTCCTGGTTTGCTCATGGGCAGTTGCTGGCTGCCTGGGGGGCTTTGGAGGGATAGAAAGATGGGTAAAATAAGAGGGCCTAGAAAGGGAAAACCCTCACCCTGGGATCTAGTTTGCATTTTCTGCTGGCCCAGAATGAAAAAACTTCCAAGAAAGCCAAAAAACTGGAGAGATACTGCACATTTTCCTAAAGATGTCTTTCCGAAGCCTGTTCAAGGTGGCAGACTAGCTGTCCTTGCTTAGGGCTAGAATATTGACAGCCTTCCCTGAACAACAAACTCCCTACAAAAAGTTCCTTAACATAGGAAAAATACAGGGCTAGATGTAGCTCAGTTGGTAGAATGCTTGCCTACTCAACATGCACAAAGCCTGGATTGCATCAGATAAACTGAGTGTGGGATGCTCGCCTGTAATTCCAGCACTCAGGAGGCTGAGGCAGCTTTGGGTCACCTTAAGCTGTATCACGAGTTCAAGGTCAGCTTGAACCACACAAGACCTTGTCTCAAAAAAAGGTGTGTGTGTGTGTGTGTGTGTGTGTGTGTGTATTGGGGAGGGGGTGGCTCGGATTAAGAGCCTTGGCTGTTCTTGCAGAGGACCTGGGTTCAGTTCTCAACATAGCTTACAGCCTTCTGTAGCTTGAGTTCTAGGGGACCTATGTCCCCTTCTGGCCTCTGAGAACATTGCATGCATGTGGTGCACAGACATACATGCAGACAGAACACCCACATACATGAAATAAAAATTTACCAAAGAAAAGGAAACTAGCTTGTATTTTTGTACTTAGTTAAAAAACTTTGCTTAATCTTTAAACCTTGTTATAAATTATGTCCCTTGAGCAATGTGATTTCACACACAATCCTATATTTAGCCACTGTTAAGACACTTAGGTTGCCAGGCATGGTAGCGTGTATTTATTTAAACATGAGTTTTTAAATTGATTTTTTGGGAATTTCGTGCCATGCACTCTAATCCCACTCATTTCCTAGTCTTTGCATATCTGCCCTCCACCCTTGTTACCCCCTCCCAAAGAAAACAAAAACAAAAACAAAAACCTCTCTCTGACCTCTGAGCATAACATGCTCCCCTATCAACTGCAGCCTGTCACTCCTGATACAGCTGTCAAGGCTCCAGTTTCTCTGTCCGTGGACCACTCTGTCCTCTGTCTGTGCAGCCCCTGCACACATATCTGCTTGTCTTAGTGGCATCTGAAGCTGTGTTGTGTCTCTTTTATTCATATATCTTTACTTGAAAATGTTCCTTGCAGGGAGCCATTCATTGGTCTGGTTCACTCTGCATTCTCCTATGCCATCAATACTGGACCCTCACCCACACTCCTCTCTAATAACCTGGTGTTATCCTGAGTCATGGAGATCTGCAGCTCTAGTTCCCCAGGACCTGCCCCTTCATGTTTTCCAGCAGCTTTTAGATGGCTTAGATGTTGGGGTGGACCAATTCAAAGTCCTGGATGTGGGCCTGGGTGGTAGCTGAGTTGGTCAGTCTGCCAAGCCAGCTCTCCCACACTGCCCAGACAAGGGGCATGACTTGTTTGTCTGAGGGTAGCATACACCTTAATCAATCCCTTAGGAGGCAGAGGCATGCAGATCTCTGAGTTTGAGGCTAGCCTTGTTTACAGAGGGAATTCCAGGACAGCCAGGGCTCCACAGAGAAACCCTGTCTCAAAAAACAAAACAAAGGACACTCAGGAGGACTTTGTCCTGAGAAGCCCCAGCCATGTTTTGGGTGAGTAATTTTCCTTTGTAAGTATCTCTTTCTGTGAATAGCCATGCGTAAGTCTGAAGCATACATCTCTCTTATCTCTTTGATAATCTCACGGCTTTGCTTTGTCTGGCAAGAACTCTTCTGCTTTGTTGTCAAGGATCTGATGTCATTGAGTGAATGCCTAAGGAGGCTGCTGCCACTTGCTTTGTTTAAAAATCTCAGAGGTAAAAAGTCAGCAAGCCCAGACTGCTGGTGGCAGTGTTGGGCTTGTGCCCCTTGCTGCCATGGCAGAGCTCCTGCACAGACACCCATGAGGCTTTCTTCAGTTCTCTCCCCAGGAAGAGGCCTTTCTACTGCAGTATTCTGATACAGAAGGGTAGATTGGGGTCAGCTCAGCTGAAAGAGGGACATGTCTGATGACATATGGCTCCTTTGGGGTCATCAAATGTTTTTGATAGTCTTCACTTTCTACCCTAGGGATTCTGAACCTTCCTAAGACCTCGACCCTTTAATACAGTTTCTCATGTTGTGCTGGCCCCCAATCACAAAGTTAATTTCATTGCTACTTTATAACCGTAATTTTGCTATTGTTAAGAATCATAATGCAAATATCTGTGTTTTCTGGTAGTCTTATGCAACCTCTGTGAAAAGCTAGTTGACCCTAACAGGGTCGAAACCCACAAGTTGAGAAACACTATTCTAACAGAACCAGAGGAAGTAAAGCTATCAGAGCAGCAGTGTCAACCAAAAGTCTGAGCCAGGAACCAGATTCCTTTCTGTTTTAATGCTGTTTCTTCCTCCAGCCTCTTACCTGCAAGAGAAAATTAAAACAGTCGGGGAGTCCACTGGGAGCCTTTATCTGCCCACCCCCAGGCATCTCAAGCCACCCACAAGGAACCATTGGAACCTCAGGGTAAATGCTTGCACAGAAATGATCCACCAAAGAACCATGGGAGACGGGGAGGTGGTGGCTTTTCTACATGTTTTCTGAGCTGACTTTGTTAGGGATCTCAGGAAGCCATTGGGGGACAGTCACACAGGGACACCCAACACCTCCCATCATCTCTTGCTAAATAAGTAACTCAGAGGTTGGAGGGCTCAGCGTGGGGGAAGAAGAAAACAAGCTCCATTTTGCAATGATTTCCCTGCTCGCAGACTTCTGCAGACCTCGCTCTGTTTATCCAATTGTAGGAGATCAATCTACTTGGTTTGGAAATGTTGGTTGATAACCACGGTCTGATTCGGAGGCCACCCAAGCAGGCATGAGCCCTTTCATAGTCCCATTTATCAAGCCAGGTCACTTTTCAAAACACCCATGGCTGTGTTTATTTAACTCCAGCTTTGAGCCAGCCAGTTACAAGACTCACCCAAGGAATGGAGACCCATCCCACCCAGCTTCCATAGCTGCCAGTCACATCTGCCGGTCTACTCTTTAGAAACCCAGGCTCTGCTCCAGCTATATGCACAGTGCTAGGCACATGGGTCTAGTGAATCTACTCCATGGTCGTGTGTGTGTGTGTGTGTGTGTGTGTGTGTGTGTGTGTGTGTGTGTAAGCCATTGGCTAACTTTGGCTATGGTTTCTCAGGAAACATATATCTTCAAGTTAATTTTTTAATGTGAATGTATATGTTGTGTGTGTGTGTGTGTTGTATGTGCCATGCATGTGAGGATGTGCATGCCTGTGCATGTGTCCTGATCTGTCTCATCTCCTTATCCCTAGAGACAGGATCTCTAAGGGTCACTAAGCCTGGAGTTAGACTGTCAGTCAGCCAGCCCAGCATCCTTCTGTCTTTTCCCTCACTCTCCAGCACTGGGGTCATAAGAGGGAGGACATGCTCCTTGCCATAGGAACCAGCTGACTGCTGGAGTCAGCTGATCTGTGCTTCCTGGTTAGTTTAGGGTGCATGTCCTTTTGAGAGGATTCTAAATTTTCCCTAGAAAAACATTCCCGTAAGTGTTTTCATCTTTTATTAAGGAGACACTGGGGCCTTGCAGCATTCAGTATCTACTCCAGGTGTGTGGGAATACAGCAGCAAAGAAGGTGGGAGAAATCCAGATTCAATGTCCAGGGCTTCCCGGCGGGGAGGCAGGAAGTTATCAGTCAGATGCATCTCAGGTGGCTGTTTCCTGGATTCAAACATTCTCTCCAGTGGCAGAGAGGTTTACAGAGACTCATCAGAAACCCACAGGACTAGGACTCCCCGTCCCCCAGGATACTCAAGCTGGGAGAGGGTGCTGTTAAGGTGGAGTTGTTTGCAAGATGTGCCAGGAGTCCCAGAGAGACAGCTTTCCTGAGCCTCCCTTCCCCCCAAGCTGGGGTGGGCCTCTCAGCTTTGAGTCACCCATGCTGCTGGTAAAGAAGCCCAGTAAATTGGTTGGTTCTCCAATCTAGACTTGATGGAATTCTTTGGATGTCTGGTGCCCTCCTTCTCTGTCTGAGGTGACAGAAAGTATCTCTTCTGTTGTGGGATATCTGTACATTGTGTGAAGAATGTTACTGTGATTGATGTAATTAAAAAGCTGAGTGGCCCATAGCTAGGTAGGAGGTACAGGCTGGACTTCTGAGCAGAGAACTCTGGGAAGAAGAAAGGCGGAGTCACCAGCTAGACATAGAGAGGAAACAGGAGATGCAAGAGGGAAGAGAGGTATGACACATGGCAGAACATAGGTTAATATAAATGGGTTAAATTCAGTTATAAGAGCTAATTGAGACAAGCCTAAGCTATGGGCCAAGCTTTCATAACTAGTAGGAAGTTTCCATGTCATTATTTGGGAGCTGTTGTGAAGAAAAGACTTGTTACATATGGTGTCCAATGTGAAGGCTCAAATATCCACATAGGGTCTAAGAAAGTGGTCTCTCAGGCAAGCTCAGTATAGGGAGCTGTGGCCCTTTTAAGAGGTCCTGCTCTTCAGCTGAGCATGTGAGCAGTGGACACTGGGTCTGCTGGAGGCAGACACAACAGATTTCCAGAGCAAGGGCAAGTGAATGTAGCTTTGGGCTAGTACCTGCTGGAATGAGGTTAGCCTCCCACAGAACCTAGGGGGTGGAGCCAGAGTTGCTCAGTAGTAGCCTAGCCACTTAAACTTCAGCTCACATGGTCTGAGAAGGCTACAGATGTACAAAAAGCCAGATCCAGGCTGAGAAAACCTTTGAAGGGATATAATACGATTAAAAATGTGCTTATTGAAAGACCCTTAGAGACTCCGGCCCCAAGAACCAACACAGATCACTGGCTGCAAATAGCAAGAGGTTTTTAATACTCACACAGGCGCCTGCGGGCAATCAGCAGCTTCAGCTAACTGAGTTTGCAGGGACCAAAGAACAGCCCCTTTTTATACAGAAAAAGGGGGTCTCATCAGCTTAGGCATAGCAACATACATCTCACTGGCTACTTTGAAATACATACAAAGTTCAGCTAAGAGACAAGGCTGCAAATCATATACAAAGTTCAGCTAAGGGGCAAGGTTGTAAAGTTTTTGATCCTGGAGAAGCCACGAACATCTGGTTTGGGTTAAGATTAGCACTCCGGGTACCTTCACCCTCTTGTGGCCTTCCTTATCTTTTTCAAAGGGCCTCTAACTGCTGGTTCTTGGATTTATCGAGGCTTGCCCTCAAGTTGACCTCTTGCTAACTGGCCTCATGGAAAATTTGCACTGGTTAGGCTGGGTTGGGGTCTTTCACTTAGATGCTAAAGAAATAAAATAAACTGGATATAATAACAGAAAAATAGTCATAAATAATAACATCTTTAAAGAAAGAGTCAAGTAATCTAAAAAAAATTTTGTAAAGGTAGAAAATATATAGGGCACCTGGATCCTGTACTCTGCTTTGTTGACTCTGAAGTTTTGAATACTGATGAGTGAGCGAAGCTGCTGAGATGCTGGACTGTGGAAAGGACTGCTGATTAAACTAGCCTATATATTTTAGGGATGTCTTTGCTTCAGAATGGAAGTTGGGAAATGTATTACATTGGGGAAGAGGTTGTGTTTTTGTTTCCACAGGATTCTTTAAAATTAATAAAGATCAGATTTGACCAGGAGAAGACCTCCTGAGAATCTTGGCTGCAGACATAAAGGAGGAAGCCAGGAAAGACTACAGGACAGGTGATATGCATGCTGGTGCCTCTGCATGGGAACAGATCTGAGGCTGAATGAGACATGATATATCTTGTTGATTACAGAGTCCTCATGACTTATTATATAACAGTTTGGCTATGCAGTCCAAACAAACTTATACAATTAAAACATGCCTTCTACCTGCTCAAACATAGAACAAAAAAAATCATCTTTAGCTGACTTGTGCACACTGCACATTCCATTAAATTACATGGAATTTAATATGCAGAAAGCCAGGCTACCATTACAAGTTTATTTTTTTTTTCAGAAAAAAAGAACCAGATACCAATAAAAAGAAGTAGCTCAGGTGATCCAGCCTCTCAGAATGATTCTGTTTCAGCTTCCTCAAAATTCTGCATCCAGAACAACTTCAAAACTGCCAGCTGGGATGGTTGAACCTCATAGTCTATTCCAAGACTTCAGATAAGCTCTGCACTTTACCATCACACAGAGACTAAGCAAAAATAATACAGCTAGGTCTCCCAGGACTTGTCCATTATCTTAATTTTCTCAGGATCTCTAAAAATGCCATCATCTCAGATAACAGAAAGCAGTCTAGAGAACACAAGACCCATATTCCCAAGAGGTAGGTGGGTTGTTTGGGGTTATTTGGTGGATTAGTGAATTTTTGTTATCATTTGGGGGAGTGGTTGCAAATTGCTAATGGTCATGATCAGGAAAAAAACTAAAAGTAGGTTAGATTCAGGAATCTCTTTCTGAAAAGAAAGACAAGGGAGGAGATATAAAATTATAAGATTAAAGGAAGATTATTGAGTCTACTTTAAAACCAACTATTAATCTCAAAACATTGGTATAAATTTTTGTTATTAATTTAAATTTAAAATCATTTTTGTTATACTGTATATATGTTTCTACTCTTGTGTAAGTTATTGCACCTTTGCAGATTATCTAAAACTGTAGTGTATAATTAAGTCATACAGATTAGTAGTTAGTGATCTATAATAATCAAACTTATGTTAGGTATGCTTTAAAAGTTAAACCGATATATTTTAGGTAGGTAGTCTTCAAGAAACCTACAGAATATTTCAGATGTTTTAATAACCTAAGGCTTTTCATGACAGTGAGACATGTCTGCTCCTGGTAGCACCAATTTACTTCAAAAAAGGATGATGGGCATTGAAGATTCTTCATATGGAGTTTGATTTCAATGTGGCAAAGTCAGCCACTGAGGAAGAAACTGCTCTTACTTAGACTGTGGTCAGTATGCTGTTCAAATTGGATGAGCAGTACACAAAAGAAGGCAACTGCTAAACTTTGCCAAGACAAAGTAGGACAGTCCTTCAAAATTCCTGCATCACAGAAATCTGTCAGATATTCTAGGTCAATAGGCTGAAGATGGATGCCCTAGCATTGCAGAGGAAGGAAACTTGGGTGACAGTCCAGGCAGCCAGATGTTTCTGTCATTTCTATAATTTCAAAAGTTGTTTGCTTTACACTTCCTGTTTAGTCAGGTAATATTATGTCTTTGGGTCTCTGATAGTATTGAAGATGAGATCGTTATAGTTTTTCTTGTTTTCAAATTCAGAAAAAAACTTATATAAAAGATATAAAGTTTATAAGGTTGAGAAACATAAAAGCTTAAGTTGTTTATCTCTGAAGATGTTTTAAGGTCTAAAAGGATATTTTTAGGATGGTCATACAAGTTATAATAGAAAATGGTTTAGGTATAAAATGCTGGATTCATCAAAATAAGATAGGTAATATAGATGATAGAATAATTTCTTTAAATTTGCCAAATACAAATGGACTGGTCATTGTGAGTGTAATTCTTACTTGATAATTGTTCTTATATATAATTTTAATGTATTAGAGTTAAAACTTTTCCTTTTTATTTAGACATAAAAAGGTGACATGTGAGCCTGGCTGTGATGGTGTATGCCTTTAATCCTAGCACTGGCGGGAAGATCTCCGGCTTCAAGGTAAGCCTAGTCTACAGAGCAAGTTCCAGGAAAGCCAGGGCTACATTAAAAAAAAAAATCCTGTTTCAAAAACCAAAAAGAGGGGAGTATGTTGTGGGATATTTGTAGATATGTGAAGATATATTGCTGTGATTGGTGTAATAAAAAGCTGAATGGCCAATAACTAGGCAGGCAGTATAGGCTGGACTTCTGAGCAGAGAACTCTGGGAAGAAAAAAGGCAGAGTCACCAGCTAGACATGGAGAGGAAACAGGAGGTGCAAGATGGAAGAGAGGTATGCCACTTGGCAGAACATAGGTTAATATAAATGGGTTAACTTCAGTTATAAGATCTAGTTGAGACAAGCCTAAGCTATAGGCCACGCTTTCATAGTTAATAAGAAGTCTTCATGTCATTATTTGGGAGCTGGCTGTAGGGGCAGAGAAAAACTTGCTACACACCTCAGTGAGAGGTCTTGGGTAGGGGTTCAAGAAAACATGGGTACAGATTGTTTGGGGTAAGTTCATTAGAAGGATTATTAATGCCATAATCAGACAGACAGCAGCAAGGAGGGGCCCTGAGGAGACAGCAAGGCAAGCTCTGAAGATTGGTCCCCAAGACTCTGTGGCAGAAGTGGGGACTGTTCTTGCATATTTCCAGCAATGGGGAAGGGATGGATCACAGCACAAGATGCAGCCAGCACATAGTGATGTCTGGTAGACCTGTGTAGTGCTGGGCAAGAAATTAGGGACTCATAGCAGAAGCGAGGCTTTCTATGTCAGTGGACTCCTGAAGCATGGCACCAAGCCTCCTATGGCCATGGACACCTCAGGCAGGTTATGAACACAAGATGAGGTATCCACCCCAGCCCTAACCCTGGGGTCTCTAGGACATTCCTACAGTTTCCTACAGGCCTGACAAATGCAACATACTCAAAACTGGACTCAGGACTTGCTCCCATTTCCTTTTTAACTTGTCTTCCTTTCTCAGAATGATATCACTACCATATACCTCCAGTGTGGCTCAGTCCCCCCGCCCCAGCCCCTACCAACCCAGGAGTCCTGGAGACCATTTCCATGTGCATGTGTTGCTCCATCTACCCGAGGAAGGTACTGAGCTTGTAGAGTGAGTGGCTGCGGTTTGGGGAGAAAGCTGAGCTGAGAGGGAGGGGAGGGCATGAGGGGAGTGGGTGTGATGACCCCAGAAAGGTCCAGCAGCCATGAGACCCAGTAGTCAGCTCTTACAGTGGCTTTATCCCAAGGGCCATGTGAGCAACAGCCTGGGGATGTGGGCTCAGGTGACGTTCTGTAGGTACAGGTGATCCAGGCAGTGTGCTGGCTGGGGCTGTAAGGATCCAGACAGGAAGGATCAGAGTCTAAAGGTCATTCCTATCCCTACCCCAGCCCTTTCTCTATTGCCAACATCAAATCTGGGCTACTAAGAGAATTCCTCTTCAGTCCAAGATGACATCCTGAAGACCAGTGAAGAGCTAGATGTTCTCTCTCTCTCTCTCTCTCTCTCTCTCTCTCTCTCTCTCTCTCTCTCTCTCTCTCTCTCTCTCTCTTTCTCTCAGCAGAAGTTTCTGTTTCACCTAGTTCAGCAGTCCCACAGCTGTTTATAAAATAATCACTCATTGGCTTAATATTAATTATAAATTGTTTGGTCTATGGCTCAGGCTTCTTGTTAGCTCTTACATCTTAAATTAACCCATATCTATTAATCTATGTATCTCCACATGGCCATTGGCTTACTGGTACTTTAACAGCTTGCTTCTTGGGCATCTCCCAGCATCTCTTCTACCCTGTCTTTCTTCTCCCCATCTCTCTCTTGGGTTTCTTGCTTGGCTATATCCTGTCTTACCATAGGCCAAAGCAGCTTCTTTATTAACCAGTGGTAGCAGCACATGTACACAGTGTACAGAAAGACCATCCCACAGCATGTGTGAGAATGTGAATGTAAATATGTGAGTGAGAGTGTGTATGAGTGTGTGTGTATGTGTATGAGTGAGGATGTGTGTGAAAATGTGAGAATGCAAGTGTGTGTGAGTGTGTGTGATCCCTGCCTGGTGAAGGAGCTCACAGTGTCCCAAAGCCATCTCTAGACAGCACTCACTCACCACAGTACCTGGAAAAGCCGTTAGCATCTTTAAAGAGATAACCATCCAGGGCATAATTATTGCAGAGACTGCCTTTTTGTTTCTGATTTGGTTCTGTTAGCTTCCTAGGGCAGTTCCTGCAGTCTGGGGGTCCTGACTCATCCTCTTCCATACACAGGAGCTTGTCCAAGGGCCTGGGAACCTAAAGGCTGTGTCTTTGCTTATGGCTATTCCTGTCTGGCACACGAAGGGCGTGGGTGGTACAGGTTGGCCCCCAGGTGCATGAAGCGATCTCCTGCCAGGCTCAATTCGGCTCAGTATGAAAAGCCACTTGCTCTGTCTGCCTTATGGGCTCAAAGGGGCCTGAGCTTGTCCTGGGTCATCTATAGGGTACATTGTGTGGACTGTTGACCCAGTTCAAACTAGAATTCTCGCTGGTGCACTGTGTGAGCCTGCTGCAACGTTGGCTCCCACCAGCTGCCTGGGTGTGTGTCCTGCAGAGGACACGATCCCACACCTTTCCCTGGGCACAGGCTGAGGCTCCTGCCACCTTACTGCACAGTTCAAGTTTGACTCTACTCTCATTATAGAGTAGAGACTGGTGCTCTGTGTGCATTTTCTGAGCCCTTGTGCCTAAGGTTCGCCATCTCTGTTAAATGGGTTCATTAAGCCCCTTCCGGCCACTCCGACACAGTCTCCTTCCATCATGACTCAGAGCCTGACCATCTTATGCAGTCTCTCACTGTGTCTCCCTGTCTCTGTCTTTTTCTCTGTGTGTCTCTGTCTTTCTGTCTATTTGTCTCTGCCTATCTGTCTCTCTTTCTCAAGTCTTTGTTATGTAGCTCATGCTGCATAGCAAAGATGTTCCCTAACTCCTAATTCTCCTACCTCAAGCTCCAGGCTGCCTCAGGCATTTCTGCGTGCCCTAGTCTTTAACGGAAACCTATGTGAACACGAGATGCTGGAATTCTAATTGTCCTCAGCTAAAATGCCAGGTGGCCTGCACCATGCAAACTTTTACTGAGGACAGGAGAAAGATCAAGCCACGTGGGTGCACCTTAGTGAGTTCTCACCTCATGACACCTCCATCCTCAGGAGCAGCACCTGTACTGAGAAATAGAATGGTCCAGCATCAGTGAGCTCTGACACCAGGAAAGCCTTCCCTATGTCTGAGTGCCATGCACATGGCACTTGGTCATTGTTAATGACTGGAGCATGAAATGTCCCCACGGCCTCATGTGTTTAAACACCTGGACTTCAGAAGGTGGTGGTGTTCTGGGAGGCTTTCAGACAAGGGGTGTGTCTGATGGGTGCAGGGACATAGGATGGGACTTCAAAGTTCCAATCCCCCTATGCTTCCAGTTTGTTTCTGTTTCCGGCTTGGTCTTGCTTGGTTGTGCAGAGTCCCAGCTGCGTGCTCCGACTGCCAGGACCTCTGCTTTGCATTGCAGGGTATGATGGATGGTGGCCTCATAAACTCAGAGCCATAGCCAATTCTTCTTGCCTCAACTTTCTTCTGTCACAGCGATGAGAGACATGAACACGGTTACAAGAGACACTAGCTGTGTGTTCTTTTACATCCATGGTCTCCTTCAGTGCCCAGCAACCCTGAAAGAGGCATTTTATCGCTCCCATTTTATAGATGAAGAAACTGAGACTTAGTCCAGACTCATTTTGCCTAAATGTTTCCTTCCTGATGGGTGGTGGGGGCAGGATTTGAACCCAGGGCTTCCTGGCCCCTGGGTCCTTAACATATCATCTAGTCTGAGAAACAGCTGAATGACTGGTCTAAGGCAGGTTTTTTTTGTGTGTGTGGACCTTGGTATTGATGGGCAATAGGGCCTGCAGAAGGTATTTAAGCACAGGATGCAAGCATAAACAATAAACAGAAAGCAGAGAGGCTTACATCCTCAACTTGGATCCTGCCTTGGAAAGGAAAACTGTGGAGAACTCAACCACTTGAACCTCCCCCCGTGCCTGGCTGAACCTCTGCAGAGCATGAGACTTGACCTTGCTTTCGCCAACACTGTGGTGGGGGGACATGGGAGGAGGAGATGTCTTTTACTGTGGTGGGGGACATGGGAGGACATGAACACAGTGCAGATGTTGAAGGCACCTCTGGGCTTCCTTGGGAAGGTATATGAGATGGATCCAGGGTTCTGCCACCAACCTCTTTGAGTTCATGCTTTATGAGTTCTGAGTTGTTCCTCAGTGATTTATCGTGCTATCTGCAAACTAATTTTTTTTCCTTTTGGGCCCACAGAAGAGCTTCTGTATTCCCAAACACATTTGCAGCCTTAAAACTAACACATTCAGTCTTGTTGCTGCTGGTGTCGCAAGCAGGAGGCCCAGGCTCAGCTATTTTTGGGCTTGTTTCCAGGAAAATAATTTACTTTTCGTCGTGAGGTCTGTCAAGCTCAGCGGAGTGATATTTTTTTTTTTTTTTTTTTTTTTCGTGACGCTGGACAAGTAAATCCTAAAAAAGCTGAGGATTTAAAACCTTGCCTGCAGAGATGGCCTACCGCTGGGCTTATCTTGTCGATTGAAAATAAAGAGAAGCTCCCCGATCTGCATCCAGCTGGGTCCACCTGGGTCCTCAGCAGTCAGGACTGTGGTGGTGATGATAATCATGGCTCATGGACATCACCTTGGAGGCTGGGACTGCTGCTCAGGCGGTACACATGAGCCTGGGCATAGAGGCACTGGCCTGAAATCTTAGCATTCTGGAAGAAGAGGCAAGAGGATCAGAAGTTCAAGGTCACCCTTGGCTACACAGCAAGTTGGAGGCTAGCCTGGGCTACATGAATCCCTGTTCCAAAATCAATTGTTTTTTTTTTTTTTTAAAGAATATCTTTTGAGTGTTAAAAATAGCATCTGAAGTTCACATAGTCTGCAGCTGGATGGAGCTGGATTCAACTGTGAGTCGTTTCACATGATCTGCTCAGATTCCTCACCTGAAAAGCATGAAGAAGAAATGGCTTCCTTTGGAGTCTCATGGGTAGAGGACTGTGGGTGAGTGGAGACTCAGTGTGCCCGGTGCCTGGAATGCAGTCAGCATGACTGATGCTCCAGCAGCCACTTTGAACCATGAGGCAAACTTGAGGAGTTTGTTGATGGAGGGACCCGGAAAGTTTCAGGGCACTGAAGATAGGTCTTCTCTATTCTCTAATCATGTTTTTCTGGACTTTCTTCAGGATGGACTATACTTCTGCTTGCTGCGAGCCCAGGAGGTGCAGGGCCTGGGCGTGTAATGCTTGCCGAGAACCACTAATTATTTCAATTTTTGTGTCTTCTAAAATCAGTAGACGTGAGTGGCTTTTCATGTCACTGTGGTAAAACACCTGGTAGAGAGCGATTTAGGAGAGGGACGTTTTGTTCTTTGTTCAGGGTTCAGAGGACACAGTCCAGTGTGGAGGAGACAGACATGGCGGTCTGCTCAATGCCTTCCAATAAGGCTCCTCACCCAAAGTTTTCACTAAATCAAAGAGGGCTTCCTGAAGACATTGCCACAGAGAGTCACAGCCCAGAGAGGATTTGGGGACATAGTCATGTGGTCATCTAGATGGTAAGTGTAAGGGCCCTGAGGCCTAACTGTGTCTGAAGAAAAAAGAAACAATATGGCTGCCAGAGGGTGACTGTATGTGGCAGGGCCTTGTGGATACTGTCAGGCCATGAGAAGTCTTGGAGGACTGGAGCAGAGTGCCGCACTGTGGCTTCTAGGCAAGAGCCATCTCTAGCTTTGTGGTGAGCATGGCCTTGGGTTGAGTATGCAGACACAGTGAGTGGTGTGCTTCTTGTGGTACTGGCAACTTGGCTTGGGTTAGGGTAGAGGTATAACAGGGTTGGGTGTGTATGTGTGTGTGTGTGTGTGTGTGTATGTGTGTGTGTGTTGTGACATACTTCCTCCAATCTGAAGCTTCTCTTTTAGGTTTTCAGCCCTCCACTGGGGGCACAGTTTTTTTCCATTGGCCACACCTCCCAATATTATTCCTGGTGTGAACAAGGCTCCACCCACCACGCAGCAGCTCATGCAAAAGCATCTCTGTGAGCTCCCTGGTGAATTTAGCAAAAGGAGAAGAAGGTTCCTCACTCAGCTTGGAGCCTTTGAGTGAGTGAGTGAGTAAGTTAGCCACCGCTTTTGGCCACAGGCCCTGTTCCTCTTTATTGCCTACCCCTCACCCCCATGGCAACTTTACTCCTGGGTCATGCCATTTGGCTTCTGGTGACTCTGAGGCAGCTGTGGGGTGGACTACCATGCCTACCTTGTATCAGGTGGGATCCCTGTCACTTACATCTCCTTAACCACATTTTTTATAAATAGGAACCACCATCGGGGGCTGAAGACATAGATCTTTTTTTTGTTGTTGTTTTTTCAGTTACTTGGGAATATGAGGAAGGAGGATAGCAAGTTCAAGGCCAGTGTGGGCAACTTATTTAGACTCTGTCTCAAAGTAAAAGGAGGGCTGGAGTTGTAGGTCAGTGATAGAGCACTTGCTTGGCATGTGTGAGGTTCTGGGTTCAATCCCCAGTACTGCAAGAAATTCAAAATGAAACCAAACCACCATCTGGAGTCCACAAATCAGCACTGGGCAGTAAATCAACTTTTCCAGGACCACAGCATGACTATGAGAGTTGATATGGAGTTCTCTTCCTTCATTAGCCAGCCACAAATCTCTACTTGTAAATAGAAGATTCTAGAAACAGAACTAGAGAAGGAGGCATTCACCTTCCTTTTGCTCTTTGGTAGAAAAAAAGAGAATGATCATGGTCATTGCTCATTGCACCCCCAAAACTAGACAGCTTGCTTCAGATTTCCCTGCCATAAAGAAACTTCCAGAACTGTGCACACTCAGGCTTCTCTAAATGAAGGGTTTATTCCAAAACATGGTACCCGCAGCATATGCTTGGTCATCAGTCTTTGTTATTATAATTCCCCATGTGGGTCCCTATGACCGCCCACTGCACTGCTGCAGCCCCTGGGACTGGCACTTGAAGACATGTATACATGGTCTTGCTCAGCAAACCCCTGTGTTCTGTACTGGCTTTTAGTGGCTGGAGGCAGCCTGGACTGGGGCAGGAGGATGCCCTGAGAGTGTCTAGGGTACTTAGGCATTCAGAGGGCACTTGCCTTTTGTAGGTTTGCAGGTGGGGAAAGACATGGGGTGACTTATTTACCTTTTCCTACATTTCCCCCAATTTTCCCAGTCTATTTCCATAGCAACCCTAATAGGATTGGGTTGCTAGAAAAGCATTTGTTTCTATAGAAACAATTTGTTCTATAAGAGAAACAATTTACTTGGTTGTATATGAAATTTAATGTTAGAACTTGGGTCTTGTTTTTTTTCCACAGTATTTCTCAAATTGCCTATGGATGGATGTGGCATCATCTTCAGGCTCAAAAGTCATCCTGAGTGTTCTATAGGTGCTAGATAGAGGGGCCGGGGAGCTCAGCCCGTTGGCATCTTTATCACAAATGTATAATTTTACATGAAAACAAAATGGTGGACCACTTCCATGCTTGGATTCAAGGGGCAAGACTCAGTGGTCTTGATTTCTGGGAATTATTTGAGCACAGGAACTTGGTGTTTTCTTGATTTCCTTTGAAGAACTCTGAGGAGCTTTGAAGAGACTGAGTTAGGCAGTTTGTCACAAACAACGAGAATACAACTCAAAATTGGGTAAAATCCCCCAACCAGCTATAACAGGGCATTAAGGCTCAGGTTCTAGGGTGTGGGTGACTTCAGGTAAGGCTGGGTCTGGGGGCAGCCATGGCAATCCAGTTCAACACCACTCTGCTAGGCTGATACCACTGTCAGGCAGGCTCCCCGGGTTTGTGCATCATGTTCTGAGCACTTTCGGGTCAATTCCTTAAGTGTGTGGGAGCCTGAGTGACAATCAGTGCCAACTGTCAACTTGACAGAATCTGGATCGTCAGGAGATGGGCCCCTAGGCATGCCAGCTCAGAGGAGAGGGTTTATCTTGATTACTGTAATCAAAGTGGGAAGACTTGCCCACTGTGGCTCATACCGTCATCATGAGCTGCTCATGCCTAAAAGGAAAAGGAGATCGTGAGCTAAGCACTGGCATTTATCACTCTCTGTGGACAGCATGGCCAGTGTCGCGCTCCTCTGTGGGGGTGACCGCAGCGTGGCCAGCTGCTTTAAGCACTTGCTGCCTCCACTTGTCACATGATGGACTGTAAGCCGGGAACTGTGAGCCATGCTGAAGTTTCTCTCTTAAGTCACTTTTGTTGAGTCTCTAGGCAACAGAAAAGCCACCGAGACAGGAAGAGCCATGGAAATGATGGAAGTAAATGAAGGAAGAAAGGTTGATTTGGGGTCATGGCAGGAGGGGTATGGCGGTCTGGATGTTTGCAGCAAGTGGCAGAGACCTCTCCATCCTTGGCAGTGGGGAAGCAGAGCCTGGGCATGTCAGGGCCTGTTCCCAGCTCCACGCTTCTGCCACCACATCACAAAGGTTCCTTCTGCTCCGGAAACAAGGCTACTAGCTGGAAACCAAGAGTTCAAACACACGTAGAAGACCTTTTGAGTTCAAGCCTAACAAACTTGGATTTTCTTGAGCCACATGTCCACCCATGAGAACTGGGGAGGGATGAAGTGAGCTGATTGGCGAGGTCCAGGTGCTTCCCTTCGGGTCAGAGGTGAGGTCAGCACTTGCCAGACCCAGAAGACAGAGGTGGAATGGAGGAGAGCCCTCAAGAGAGGCCAGCACCGAAAGGGGTGATGTGGTCTATGTGTTGTGGGTCACTAACTGATTCCAGAGGATCCACGGGGTCACTTCAGAAACAAGAGGGGTGTCGGGGCAGGGCTGGGGAGATGGCTCAGGCAGTAAAGTGCTTGCTGTGTGGACATGAATGAGTTCAAGTCCTAGAACCCAAACTTCAATAACTGGGAGTGGTGGTTCATGCTGGTGAGCCTTGGGCCAGTGAGAGACCCTGTATCAAAAGAAAGGAAGAAAGAAAGAAAGACAGACAGACCAAGGTGGTTTAAGACTG
>PVIH01026955.1:0-17832 GCA_004025045.1 Sigmodon hispidus | reverse complement strand
ACACCAGGTCAGCTCTATCATCCAGCCCTTTGGACTGGAGTACACCAGGTCAGCTCTATCATCCAGCCCTTTGGACTGGAGTACACCAGGTCGGCTCTATCATCCAGCCCTTTGGACTGGAGAACACCAGGTCAGCTCTATCATCCAGCCCTTTGGACTGGAGTACACCAGGTCGGCTCTATCATCCAGCCCTTTGGACTGGAGAACACCAGGTCAGCTCTATCATTCTTGTTTTCAATCGTCTTCCAATATAACATGTTTTCTCTGTTGCTGGATTCCAAACTTCTTGGCTCTGCTCTGCTCTGCTCTTCTCTTCTCTTCTCTTCTCTTCTCTTCTCTTCTCTTCTCTTCTCTTCTCTTCCTTTCTCTTCCCCCCTCTCTCTCTATACACACACACACACACACAGACACACAAAATCTCCTTTTGAAATGAAAAGCAAAAAAACCTCTTCAAACTTTTATGCTCAGTGTAATGGATGATTGACATTTCAAAGTCAACACGAGTGTGCTGCAAATGCGAGGATCAGCAGTGATTCGTGAACTCCACCAGAAGGACAAGTTGAAAATCACCCCAGAATGGTAATACTGATGTCACCTGAGATGAGGGTGGAGTCTGTAGCTTACTTCCTAATGTAGCCTTAGTTTACTTACTAAGTAAAAGCTAATATATGTACGTTCATTCATTCTCTTTCTCTCTCTACCTCTCTCTCTTTCTCTGTGTTTGTGTGTGTGTGTGTGTGCGTGTGTGTGTGCACGCACATGCACATATGTATAAGTCAAAAACCAGCCTCAGTGCCATCCATCTTGTCTTTGCAGCAGAGTTTCTTTACTGTCATGGAGCTTGCTGATTAGGCTAGACTAGATGGCCAGCACCCTACCCCCTAAGGATCTTCACATCTCTGCCTCCACAACACTGGGGTTACCAGCACAGGCCACTAAGCCCAGCCTTTTACATAAATTCCAGGGATCAAACTTAGGTCTTCACATGCTTACACAGCAAGTGATAGACCCCAGACTCAGGGTACTATCCTTGGGAAGAGGGGCTCCAAGAACCCAGACTCCAGTCCCAGTTGATGCAAAAAGCAAGAGGATTTATTTCGTCTGTACAGGTGGGCTTCCTCCCTGCCTCGGGAGCAAGGGAGTAGCAGGGATTAACAATCTCATATCTCTTTTAAAGGCTAAGACCATAAAATCACCATAGCCACTGGTGCAATACATAGTCACTTTAAAGGTCATACTTAGAGTCATAAGGTTGCTCACAATAGTCATGGGGTTGCCTCAAGGTCAGCTGGTTAGGGGACTTTTACAACTGGGTGTTGGTCACTGCTATTCTGCTTGTAACTTCTGGAATTTTAATCACAGGTTCAACCATTATGTCCTATCTGAGTTGATTATGGCTATCTGGGCTGGGTTACTCTGTTTCCTGAGACAGACTTTTAGACTTTTAGTTTCTTGTTCTCATGGGTGGTATTCTGCTGAATGCCTGAACTGAATGCCTGGGTCAAGCCTTAGAACCCAGGGTCCTTCACAAGCACTTATACAGCCGAGCTGTCCCCAGCCCTGATACATGGGATTTCTAGAAGGACATCACCGAGGGATGGAAATCCTCCTAGGCAATCGTCAACTAAGAAGCACAGACTACATTGGAAGCTGTTACATTGATAAACATGGCTTCAAATGTTCTGTATACTGTTTCCCCAGAAATTCTGATCTGTTCTGGCTTGCTCCAGAGCTAATCATAGTGCCATCATTTGGGTAGCACAAGAGAGGACCCCAGTGTCACCTGTACTGGGGACGTCATTGCCCCTTCATTTTAATAGAGTCCTTATGAATGTGTAAGAGTGCTGTACTTCAAAATATGAATAGCACATTTGGACTCATTGGTCTAAGTCTGCTGCAGAAGAAAATTATTCTGATTTAGCTATTTCAGCTAACTAAGATAAAGAACAATTACTAATTTTTATGTGAAAAAAAGTCAGGATCTGGGCTATCAAACCATAGCACAGTTGCCAATGTAGCTGAAGTTATGTGGGATGGTTTTTCTGTTGTTGTTATTTTCCCCATACTATAAAAGCTGTTACTTGTACTTCAAATTGGATTTTGGTTTTATTTTATTTGCCTAATTTCTTTCAAATGTACCTCACACCAGCACTTTAAAAAATCTAAGTATCAGGACTGTGTACGAGCAGTAATGAATCCAAATGGCATTACTCAGAATGTCTACAGAAGTATTGGGTTTTGTTTTTATAAGAACTTGAAATATGCTCTTTAGTAATGAAAGCAATTATGCCCACACTAAGGTAAATAAAAGATATAAAATGTGTAGCACTAAAGTAACAAGGGAAATTACCAGAATAAATTTAAAATAAGACAAATCAGAAACAGAAAATACAATTAAGTCCTCATAAAGATACAAACTGGATTATCTCTCTCACACATTCCCCTATTTCTCTAATTCTTTTCTCAATCTCTCTTTTTTTTTAAATTTTTTGTGTTTGTTCAAGGCTTTGTTCTGTTTTGTTTGGGGATAGATTGCCATGTATTCCAGGCTGGTCTTGAACTCACTGGATAAGTAAGCTTCAGCTTCTGGTCCTCCTGAGTGCTGAGATTACAGGTATGTGCTACCATACCCAGTTTGCACAATGGTTAGGATCAAAGTCAGGCCTTCACACATGCTAGACAAACCCTGGCAACTGACCAACATCCCCAGATTGCCCCTACCTCTACTTTAAGCCCCTTTAGAATTACGTAAATTCTTAAAATCTAATAATTGTCACTTAATAGTTTGAAGCCTTGCTTTGCTCTGCCCCTAGACCTGATAGCATCTAAATATAACTTGAGGAAGTCTAATTTAAGGCAAGTTAAGGCAGAATGCAGAGTTTAAGAAGTATTTAGTATCTAGTCCTCAACAGCTTTTACATCTATAAATTATATGGACTTTGGAACTCTTAGAAGAAATTTCTCTGGACATGACCCTCAGCATTCCGCTACCTGCTTTCTGTGGAGTGTAGATCCGCAGGCGCTCCCTTTTGATCAGATGGATGTGGAAATTATATCCCCACAGGCAGGGTCCCTTTTCCTGCATGCTAAACTGGACATGGTCATGCTCATTCAGATAGACAAATGGATAAACACAATAAAAAAGGAACACAGATTCACCGACATGCTTCTCTCCCTGACTCCTCCCTGACTTTAACTGGGCAGAAGTATTGAGAGGAGGGTTACATGACTCTTCAGTGAGAACCCTGCCTCAGAGCTACCTCTCCTGTGGACCATGAGAGCTTGCTGGATGGTGGAACTCCCTTGTAGTTTTCAAGCTTTTGCACATGTATTGTATGTTGAGTGTGTTGTCTTTTGTACCCTCGTCCTCTCCTTCTGCCCAATTCCCACTGGTTCTCCTTAACAGGTGTGTGTCTATCTTTATCGCATTCCCTTAATATTATAACCTCCAGTTGTGTCCATTTTTTCTACAGACATAATAATATAGCATCATTTCTTATGGTTTAAAAATAGATTAAATACACATACACACATATATATTTTCTTTGAAGTATCCTATCATAGACATGTGTAATCAGAACCATCCATTCAGAGATTGGTCAGTAACAAAAGAAGAATTCTAAGAAGGAAAGACAAGCTTCCAAAAGCAGTGTTCTCCAATTCTTAAGAAAGTTTTGATACCATAAAAACATAGAAGTTAAAAAGTCCCTGTCTTTGATGCTTTGTGACTGCCTTCCCATCCTGGTCTTCAGGGTCCTGTTGCCTCCCAGATAACCACAGAAAAGCATTTACATCAGTGGCTTTGTACCTCCCTGCAGACATCTAAGAGTCACATAAAGGAGAGGTAGAGGAAAAAGACCTTGGGACTTGGGGTGCGGGGCACCACGGGGAGGTGGGGCAGAGCTTTCAATGAAGGGAGCTGGGCAGAGTTCCTTTAGACAGAGTGAGACAAGGTTGTTAAAAGAGCTCTTGGTGACTGTGGTGATGCTGCCATCTGATAGGTAAGCCACTGCCCACGTGGCCATCTATTGTCTGGTTAAATTATTTGCAGGAAATTCTCAGTGCCAACAGCAAGGTTATTTATTGCTTTACAAGCTTCTCTTCCAGGGAAGAATTTTTCTGGAACAAATAATTAGGTCTCGGTAGGTCTTGGAGGTGTCAGTTCTCAGCCACAAGGGGCGAGGCAGTGTCTCCTGTTCTTCCCTGCATCCACATAGCTGCAGGGTACCCCAAGACACCCCCATTTCAGCCTCCAGGCCTCCCATTCCTTTCTCACCTCTTTTGGTTTTTTTTGATTGTGTTTTGTTCTCTTGCCTCATTCTGCATGTAGGTGGTTGGTTGATATGCCTGTTATCTCTTTAAGTACCTCCCAGAAGGCAGAATCCCTGCCTGGCTCATTTTTGCTTTTCTATCGCCCTTGGCCTCTTGTAGACACATGCTGAAAGGTTATTCAAAAGAGACTTGAATGAGTTTCTAGCCGGATTTACCTCCCGCCAATAACCATCACATTTATTTATTTGTGAAATGAAAAGTTAGTGCTTATATCTTAATATCTGTGAGGCTGATTCTACTTAGGAGCCTCATTGGAAGACAGGTCATCTATCTCCTAACCACAGGGAGATGATATAGAGACATCAGATTCAGAGAACTGTGACAAACCAGAAAATATCAATCTGCATGATTCTCGTCTGACTGATGAAGTCAGCAACACATGCCCTGGAACATGTTGCTTCAAGCCCCCGGAGGAGGCGAGTGTGCTTCCTGGGTAAGAATTGCTACAAGAAGTTGAATAAATATTTCACAGCTTCTGACAGCTTACTTTGAAAATGTTCATCGCTGTGATACCTGGATAAACCCTACCTGGTACTGAGGGTTACTCTACAAGGTCTCCCTTCTTCAAACTAAATCCATGCTCCTACAGCTCAGTGATTAAAAGTATGCTCAGGTCTATAATTTGTTGTATTTTTCTAGATTAATTTTCTACATCTTTATTTATGAAATTGCAAATATCAGTACTTAATAAACCCCAAATTGAACCCTTTCGAAGGTTATTTTTTATACAATGAAAACTGCAAATTTTTGTATTGGCATGAGAAGTTACAAACACCACCACCCACTTAGATATAGAAAATAATGTGATCAGGACCTATGTTTGCACTTTGGTCTCTGATAACTAGGTTCCTTGGTCTTTCTTTGCTTCTGCTCAATCCTCTTTAGCAAAAAGATGGAAGGCCTGGTAGGCTGGGTCAGCAAAGTGTTAGGTTCACAGACCTAGTGGTTTGAGTTCTGCTCCTAAAACCCACATACAGAGGGAAGGCGATAACTGACTTCTGGGTTGTTCTCTGACCCCCATACTGCGCTTGAGCGTGTGCACACAAACACACACACACCAACCACTGTAAAATGAGGATAACAAAGGCCTGCTTTTTATGCATTGTGATTCAGATTGAATGCATTATGTGCATGGATGTTTTATGCTTAGCAATTGTTTGCTTTTGCTTTTAATGGCTATGTTACATTTGAAAGGCAGAGATGCAGCCTTCCCCATGAAGGCTTCCACTTTCTTCAGCTTCCCTACTCTACTTCCTCCTCTGAGCTGGAAGGACTCTTAAAGTGCTTTAATTCCCAGACATGATGTGGCTCTCACAGTGTGGGGACCCATGCTGTTTAGAGATTTTTACGCACACATAAGTGTTATAGATAGGTTGTTACAGATTCTTTCCTCCACTTTATGTTTTTGATATTTATCTATTTTGGTACATTTTACTCTAACTCATATTAACTTTCTTCCCAAAAGCCTTTGCTTACATGCCATTTTCTCAACAAGAAATCTGCTTTCGAAGGCTTTTCTATATGAGTATCTGTACGTATGTATGACTATTGCCACATGTATGTATGTGGTTATGTGAGGAGTCCAGCAGAGAGCATCCAATTCCCTGGAGCTGGAGCTGCATGTAGTTGAACTACATTGTTGGTTGTTTTCACTCTTCTATGAGGCCCACCATCCAGCTCCAAAAGCACACACAGAGGCTTATTTGTAATTATAAATGTCCTGCCTTAGCTTGGATTATTTCTTGCCAGCTTTTCTTAAATTATTCCTTGTACCTTTTGCCTTTGGGCTTTTATCTTTCTCTGTTTCTGTGTGCTTTTTCTTCTTATTCTGTGTCTGGCTGTGTAGCTGGGTGACTGGCACCTAAGGCTCTCCTCTTTCTCTGGATCCTTGATCTTCCTTCCAGACTTCTCCTCCTATTTATTCTCTTTGCCTGCCAGCCCCACCTATCCTTTCCCTGTTTTATCAGAGCATGAGATGTTTTAGACAGGCAAAGTAACATACCTTCACGAAGTTAAACAAATGCAACATAAAAGAATACAAAACATCCTTTCATCATTAAATGTTGCATAGCATAAACAAATGTAACACATCTTAAAATAATATTCTACAGCTCATGGCACAGGTGCTGGGAACCAGCCTTGGGTCATTTGCAAAGAGCAGCTATTGCAAAAATATTTCATATTTGCACAAATATCTGAGTTCTCAGCTGAAAGGCAGCACAAGGGAGACTGGACTCCTCCCTCCTCTTTCTTCCCTCAGCTATCTCTCTTTCTGCTTCAGCTTTTCAAGTGCTAGTATTAAAGGTGAACAGCACCACCACTTTCTGGCTTTGTTTGGTCTTGAACTCACAGAGATCCAGAGGATCCTTGCCTGAGTGTACTAGGATTAGAGGTATGGTTCGCCACACCCTGACCTTTATGGCTTGACTCTGTCCTCTTATATTTCAGGCTATTTTCATTCAATATCCAAAATATCCACCACAAGCAGCAGAAAAACTCTTAACCCCTGATCTATCTCACCAGCTCCTAAAAAGAATGCTTGCATACCTTCTCCTGCCAAGCACTTGTCCCCTAGAACAAGCATTTCACTTTTTCTTCTACATTTTGCTCATCACCTCCTAAAACGACATTACATATATACCTATTGGCTCTGGGGCTCTAACTCAGTAGTATTTACCTGGTATATGAGCCCTAGGTTCATTTCCCAACACTGCAAAGACAATGATTCTGTCCATTGATCTGGTTTGTCTTTCTCCTTTAGAGAACATATCCCTTTGGAAACATCCGATTATTTTCATTTTTTTTTTCCCACTGCTATGTAACCCGGGTCCTTTAACAGTGCTCACATTAAGTGGCCGTTGCATGGTTTTCTCCTCTATTGACAGATATTGCTAATGTTTCCATTTGTTCTTGCTGTTATTATAAAACAAAGTTGAAGTACAACATCTTCTTGTGCAACTATGCATTTCCCTCAGATGTGTATCCAGGGACTGAATTGCTAGATGAAAGGTATCTACGCCAAGATTCTTCATTGGCTTAGGATAGATCTTGAGATACATCAAGTGCTGGCTATAGATAAGAAATGAATAAATCTTTGCAATGTAAACGTGAAACTATCAGCAGAGAAGACTTATTAAGTTTTATTACTTGTCTTTATTGACCAAAGTATCAATGCTTTGAATTCAGTTATGCACAGTTCTCCTTTTTAATACAAATGCTTAGTCTAGACTGCCCAGGGAGTTTTCTACAGATTCCATTGAGCCCCACTCAGCTAAATCGGAAGTGGCCATTCTGTTCATCCAAGGGCCTGAAGACTCTAATCAACCTGACCTACCTGCATTTACAAGGTACAAATTGGGTCAGGTATGGCCTACCCACGTGGCCTGGCGCATCCTGGTTTGCTGACTTGGGTCACCTCTCATCACTACTTCTTTTTCTGTCATTTTGTTTTTAGCCAGATTCCTTTTCAAAGCTGTCCTTAAGGGAAGAGTAGATGGGTAACTGTCATTGCCAAGCCTACATCAGGGAATCTAAGCTGTAGCCAAGAGAGAAATTCATCCTCAAAGCATTCCACACCAAAGAGCAGTAAGCTGCAAATTGCGGATTATTTGTGTCATGTGGCCGGTGGCAGTAGCACATCAGACAGCTGAATCCATCTCCACTTTATCCCAAGCCTGGGAGCTCACGGCTTTCCATAGAACCCAGAGGATATCACAATTGCTCCTGAAGGCCCCTGCAGTTTTTAACTTTTCAATGGAATGTATTTTCCAAATGAGTTTCACCTTCTTTTCAGCTTGGTGATTGAGGAAAGTCAGCAGAGGCTTTCAGAAAAGCTTATGGTTGGGCTAATCCCTCTAGATGTTGTTGCTTGAGTTGTTGTTTTTGTTGTTGTTGTTTTAAGTTATCAGTGATTCTGTGGGAATGAGTCAAGACCTTGCAATGTAGTTCACAGAGGAGCTTGCAAGCTAGATGACTTAAAGGGAGTGTGGTATAAGCATAAAATGAAATGATATAGATTATAGTTACTGACTGAAAGATTTCAAAGTTGCCATTGTAATTGAAATCTATCTTTATTTATTTTTGAGCATCTAAATCAGCTAGTTCAGGAGGCTACTCTGAGTCAGGAGGATCACAAGTTTTAGGCCTGGACTTCAGATTGAGTTCAAGGTCAGCCTGTACAACTTAGTGAGAATTGTTTTTCTAGAGATGTGACTGAGCCTTGCTGCACATGTTTACTTGGTGTGGAGCCTTAGGTTTCGTCCCTAGCACCAGAACATGCAATGAAAAAACATAGCTCACTTTAATGCCATGCATGCAGCTTCTTTTTATCTGCAATGACCTCAGCAGATGCAATGGTTCTGGAGACAAATACAAGTCAAACCACAACCAGAGAGCACTAAGCTCATGTAAGCATGGTGAAAGGCTAAGCCTACATGAGGCATGAGATGAACAGTCAAGTCAGATAACCAAGGGCAGCAAAACAGGTCCTAAAAACTGGATCCAGGACAAGAGAAAAGAAGCAAAGAGAACAGAAGGACAGGCCCCTGCAAGGAAGAAACATGGTATCAGCAGAAGAATTGCTTCCTGGTGACTATGTCCCTGCTTCCCTGAGCAAAACAAAGCACTGTGTTCAGAACGTATGTCTGAGGAGAAACTGTGCTTCCTGTAAAATGAGAGCAGGATGGGGGAGACGTGCATGCTAAGGCCAACAGACCTTTAAAGAACCTATGTGAAATCTCAGAGTCACTGAGAGGCACTTTGGAAGGATCAAGTGGAGAAAACAGAGTCCAGTGTGAGAGGGGATGCATGTCTGTCCGTCTGTCTGTCTGTCTGTCCGTCTGTCTGTCTGTCTAAACTTCGTTAGGTGAGGATAGATGGAATCTAAAGTTGAAAAACAATGGGTCTGGTGGGAACTTTAGCCGACAACTAAAACCAGTGTGAGCACTTAGGAAGGAATATAGGAATATGACACCTCGAAGGGCCACCTCAGGCTCACAAGGACCAAATACAGAGAGTCTCACTGGCCACAGAGTGGACTCGCCTGCCTTGGGACTTGTTGATGTTAAAATTCCAGCTCACCGTGCAGTGTTGAGCTGATCGCCAGAGACACGTGGGCCCAGTGGCACTGACAGAGTAGGCCAGGAACTGTGGAGAACAGGAAGGACAGTAGGGGATTGCAGGCCACGTGAGAAGAGAGTAAAGGACGCTGAGAAGACAGAAGAAACCAAGGGAAGACTAGAGAATCCCTTTGAGAAGGGCCATGTGAACAGTGTGACATTCTGCAAGCTGATAGAGAAGAGTGACAGCCAGCAGAGGCCACTGCAGCAGGTGCCTAGTGAGAAAGGCCCCTGCTGTGAGGCCCTCCGACCTTTACAAGTCTCCCTCAGAAGCCCAGTGCACCTAAACCCTTCTTAATCTTACCACAGACAACCCTGAAACCCTTACCTGGCTATCCCTGAAAGCAGTGGTCAGACTAGCTTGGGGGTGTACGGGACTAGGCCAAAGTCCATTTGCACCCATAGCTTCAGGCGTTGAGAAGCCTGTAGAGAGGGCTGAGTTGGAAGAGGGCCAAGGGCCAGGTCTGGCTCTGCAGTCCAGCAGTATTGAGGAGCAGCTTGCAAGAAGTCTGGGCTAGAGAAAAAAAAGGGTGACTACCTTCACAGGCTCTTGCAGATGTGTTTGCCAAAACACAAAACAAGTTCAACAGTCGTTCATGTAGAACTTCTGGATATTCAGACAGAAAATGTTACTGCTAATAAGGAAATGACATTACCCTTCAAAACACAAATCTGCATATCCCTTTAACACTGGACAGGTGAGCAAGAGAAAAATGAATTTATTGACACATTCCTTATACCCTGTGGGGAAAATCCCCATGAAAACTGGATGTGGCTTATATAATCTCTTCAACAAAGTCCAGCAAATCTCAGACAGAGAGGGTAGTTTCGAGCTTTCAGAGCTGGGAAAGCTCCAGGGGGTGAATTTTTATATATAGGAAGAAGCTAGTAGCATGAGGTTTGTTCTAGATTTTTCTGGTGTTGTGTCTGAGCTGATGAGCGGGCTCAGGAAGATCTTGTCTAAGAGTAGAATACCTCTATTTACTGCTTTGTAATTGTCTCTAACTCAAAATTATTTGTCTAAGCCATAGTCATGGTGACATATGCTGTGCCTACAGACCAGAGGCCTGTGCTAAGATGGGTCTAGCTGTCAGCTTCAGAATTTAGAGTAGGTTCAAAGGCAGGATGCTTCATAGGTAGGATAGGAAGACAGCAGCTGTGGGATACTAAAGTATAAATGTGAACCCAGCAAGGGGAAGAGCTATTAGTCTGAGATGCTAGGCCACGCAAAGACACAGAAGTGACTCCCAGAAACCTGGCAGAAGGAAGCTTCATGGGGTTACAGATATGGTCTAGCTCATTGTCACCTCAGTTCTTCAGCATCTGGTCCATTGTCTAACACTAAACAGGTGAACAAATATGGAGACAGCCAGTAGGAGACTTCCTGGCCACCCCCTTCCAGCTGGGACTGCTGCTCCCACTGAAGTTGAGCCTGTGAGGCAGGGAAGAGAGAGAGACATGAGCATCTGGTATTTCCTGTGTGTGCATTCCATCCAGATGATTTCAGAAAAACTTCTTGTTTGTCTCAGGGAAGAGCTGCAGAATGGTTGCATAAAAAGAAGGGATATAGCTTTGGTCAATGCACACCTGGAATTTGTGTCTAGGAAAAAGCTTTTTAGAATACTTTGTTACTAAAATGGAATTCATTAGGAGACCCCTAGCCCCAGTCTTTGGAGCATGGAAACAATCTATCAGGTGGTTTATCAGGGATGCTGAGATCAGTAATTCCATGCTGAAGGAGAGGTCAGGCCAAGTGCAAGACCTGTCATTCTTCAAAACATTGCTACTTGTTATATAATGTCTCTAATCACTGAACAATTAAATGCCAGCAAGCCTGAAATCCAGAATTTCAATTTGATTGCCACTGACATAAACAGAAACACTAGATTGCATCTGGCAGTTTTCTGGCTGTATTAGGAAAGCTCTTTTGACATTTCAATAATGGGCTGAGTGACTCGGTTACAGTGACTCAAAACTGCATCATCTCCACAGTCCTGGCCTCAGTTCTTCATCGTAAGAACAGCCCTGTTGTTCTTGAGGTTAGCTGTGATCTGACATGGCCCATAAGGAAATAGGATGTGTGTGCATAGCAGTTAACACCCACAACAACACATGCACATACACATACAAACTAGCTCTTGCCACGTGATATGAAATCATTTTGAGATATTAAAATATTGACTGACCAGACAAAGAGACTTTTAACTCTTGATCTTTTCCCTGGGCCTGGATTTGTAAGTCAAATAAAGTCATGTGCTTTTCAAAGCTCTTGTTTACAGTTAAAAGATGGTGACTTGAATATATAATAATATCTTCCTAAGTATATATGATCTATTGTTTTTAATTTGTTAATTAAAAAATAATTACATTTTCCCCCTTTTCTTTTCCATATGTAATTCCTTGTATATTCCCTCCCTCCAAACCTCATTCCCTCTCAAACTGATATTGAGGGCCTGTATTTTATTATTATTGATGTATGTATCTGTGACATATATGCTCATAAATATATAATTGTAACCTGCTGGATCCATTCACTATTGTTTGAGTATACTTGACTTCAGGAATATCTACTTGGTATTAGATAATTAATTAGTAGGAATTATATTTAGAAAAGTCTAATTCTCCTGCTCTGAGTATTCATTAGTTGCCCATAGCTCTTCATCTAGACATGAGGCCCTGTGAGATTATCCACTCTTCATGTAGACATGGGGCCTTGTGAGGTTGTCTGCTCTTCATGTAGACATGGGGCCCTGTGAGGCTGTCCCCTCCAAATAAGCATGACTATTGTATTTGTTCAGGTCTTGTTTAGGCAGTCATATTGCCAGAGTGAATGTGATATTCCTGTTTCTGAGAGACATGTCTTGCACCAGACTTCCTGGTCCTTACGATCTTTCCACATCCTCTTCAGAGATGTTCCCTGAGCCTTGGATTCAGGTGGTTCACTTCAACTGAACTGATTGTGACTTTCTCTGATGGTCCCTATCTGCTGAAAACAAAAACAAAAGCAAAAAAACCCAGGTTTTTTTATGAAGGGTAAGAGCTATAGTTATCTGTGGGTATAAGTTATCCTGCCCTTACCTGAGGTGTGAAGACCACACCTAACTGTGACTGACAACCTTCCATAGGCTGGGGTTCTAGACTGAATGAAAAGGAGAATGTGACCCGAGCATCAACAGCCCCTATTCCCTGTCTCCTGACAATGGATGCAAGAGGACCAACAACCCCATGTTCCTGCTGCTCTGACTTCCCCAGCACAATAGGCTGTGTCCTCTGGACTTGTCAGCCAATGAAACCATTCAGTCCATAGGTCTCCATCATTAGGTTTCTTTCTGTTGTAGAAATGAGGAAAGTAACAAAGTGAATATGCCGTTAATCCTAGGAAGTTCTTATCATTTGAAATATTTCTGCTGCCCAGTGTCTTTCTTTTCTTTGTGGCTTTAGAGTGGTATGGATATACATACATCTCTGTGTTCTGGTAGCAGTGGAAACCCCTATGAGCATATCATTTCCATTTCATTAATAGAGTGAATTCCCTGGCCTGAGTGGAGACCTAGCATTCCTGAGGGATGATCCCTTAGCCAGGTGATTGACCTGCCCAGCTGCAACTTCAAGTCTCTCTCTCTGGATCTGAAGGAGATAATTTTCTCTTTATGTTTTCGTAGAATTTGGAGATATTCTCACGGTTCTTAGATGTTCCCAATTTTCTTTCCATTTCAATTTGCCAAGTTTCTTCTGACTTTCCTTCAAACTTCTGCCCATCGAAGGTATTCTCTCCTTCACCACAGTCCTTGGCTCCGCCTTAGTATCCACTTCTGCTGTGTCATGGGGTTTTGCATGCAGTGCACTTTTTATTAGCCATTGCTTCGTCAATCTTTGTTTGAATTCCCTGCCTGATAATTTCACCATCAGTGTCCTACCCGAGTCAGTCTCTGATGTTCACTTCATCTCTTTGTGCTGTTGTTTGGCTCTTTGGTACCTGCCTGTTAGCATACCTTCAACTTGAAACATGGGCATGGTATTTGGGGAACTGGAAACTGACATGTCCAGGCCTTTGATGTGAAGATATATGTCAAACTGCTGAAGGTTCAGGCTTTGATTTCTGTAGGTTATATCTGCTATAAGCAGAAGTTTCAGATTCCTCTGGTCTGCTGGTTTTTTGTTTGTTTGTTTGTTTTTTATTTTGTTATGTTTTTTGTCGTTTTTCATTTTTGGCTAGGGAGCTGGATGCCATCAAGGGTCTCTACTTTCTAGGAAGTGCTCTACCACTGACCTGGGACTCTTAAGCTCTGCTCCTCTGTACAATGCTGCTCCTGCAGCTAGAATCATTGTTTGTATACTAGAATTGTGGTAGTAATGTCATATGATGTGAATGGGGGATAGGTTAAATCCTCCAGTTACAGGACTGTCTTTCAATTTCTGAGAAGGGCTGTTACTTTGGGACTATGACCTTCAAAACAGCCTCTCCAGTGATACCCAACCCTTATCCATTGATGCAGGGTTCTCTGCTTCCAGGAAGCCTTTACTCTTACTGACTGCTCCTCATCCCCAGTAGAGACAGGCAGGCTAGGGGAAAAGGCTGTCTGGGTCCTTTGCAGTTTAGAGTAGACCTTTGTTATGAAAAGCCATAGGAGATCCTCAGAAACCTCTGGGAACAGAGCAGAAAGCTCTGGAAGGGGTCCCAGAATATTTCTCACCCCTAGAGACTCTACACTTGCCCCCCAGGGACAGATTAAAACTATCAGATAATTTTCCCTGTAGGTTTATGACCCAGGTTGGCATATCTGACTTGTGTATCCAGATGGTAAAGGGAAGTCTTACTCAGTGATAACAGTTTTGCCAGGGGCCTAAGAAAAGTGCTTGGCATTTAGTTTTCCTGGACTATTATTGTAAGGAGGGCAACAGTAGCTTCCAGCTCTTTCCATGTCAGAACTGGAGAACAAGAAGCCCCACCATGGCTTCTTAGTATGATAGTAGGTATGGTGATTGTTTTGATAGCTGCTGCTCTTTTGAAGAAAGAAAATGTTTAAAGATCAGTAGCATTAGTTATGGGAACAGCATTAATGGCATTAGCAATAATTTTGTGCTTGCTTGCTTTTTTTTTCATCTCATGTTTGCAAAGTATCTTGCTTTCTTTTATATGCATTCAAAATAGCAGTTCAGAGCAAGCATTATGGTAAAGAAACTGATGCTTCTTATGACAGTGTCCATAAGCTGTTCTTTTCAGAAAATCAGATGAAAGGAACATCAAGAGAAAGGGGGTAGTCACTATCCTTGAGGCCGTATTTTTGCTGGATTTTTAAGGAGGAATATTTAAATATCCATTTGAACAAACTCAGAGCAGAAGAAATGGAAGAGAGGGAAGAAAGGATGAATTGGGATTTTGAGGAGCTGAGAAAGGACAGCTGGGGGAAAGACAAAAAGTAGTGTGTGGAGAACCCACTCCACACCTCTCCCTTTTTCACCCCTTCCCATTATCTTCCATCTCTCATTAACCTAAAATGACATGCAGAAAAAGTGCCCCAACAATTAGTAAGTGTATTTGGGAGTGACAGAGTATACACAAGCCATCACTAATGAGCAGGTTAGAAGAGACTGAGAAGAGGAAAAGACTTGGAGACAAAATGGAGACACACATAGCAGATACTTACCCTTGGTCACAAAATCCACTAATAAGGGCCGCATAGTCCAAGGTTGGACAGACAGCTGATGAGCACATAGCCTTGCAGAAGCATTCTTTGTGGGCACATGATGACCTTGTTTGAGATTATAGGTCTGGAGGAGTCTTTGTATTTCTTGCTATTGGGCATGCATCTTGTCCTTCAAAACTTCCTGTTTGGGCTATTTTAGTTAGAACTTGACATGATTTTGTCCAATAAATTTCACATACCCTACACTGACACGTTTCATGCACCTGTTGAACATCTGCAGTTCTGTGGGTTTCAATCTTCATCTTTACACTAAGTCTGTGTGTCATTTCCCATATTTATGTCCCCTTATTGGGCACCACTGATGGGCATTGCTCTATACATGTTTCAGATACCTTGACTCTAACCACTCCTTAATATATGCTGTACCCATCCTTGTTTGTTAGTTTGTGGTAACTTGCAGGTGTTAAGGTAATTTTGCCATATTCTGCTCAGGATGTTTATCTTGGAGCTATCATTGACATCAATCCTTTACTCATGTCTTAAGAGAGCACCAGAATATAAAGTCTGAAGACTGAGCTAATTTCCAATTCTGTTTCTTGTTTCCCCTGGCATGAAAATAAGTTGAGACCATTTTTCGTATCAATTTTGATTGATGTCAATAACCCCTGATAAAGAAACAAAAGAACTCCAAAACTTTTAGATTGAACTGATAATTATTATGATAATGTATTTTTAAATATGCTTAGATATAAACTAAGGTATAATTATCTTACGCCTGTGTGACTAAATGGCCAAAATGAAAACTTCTGGATTAAATATAAATGTGAAAGTATAAGAAGATAGCAATCAAGCCATTAATTTAGTGTGGCAGGTGCTGCCGTTTTCCTGGCCCTGAGCAGGGTCCTGAGGAACTGGTCCAGGTCCTCCATCTCTGCCTGCCATCCATCCTCACTTTGCCAGCCCCTTCCCCTTTGACCAGTGGTCCTCAGCCTGTGAGTTGTGACCCTTTGGGGAGAAGGTCAAGTGACCCTTTCGCAGGAGTCACCTAAGACCATCATAAAACAGAGGCATTTAATTCACATTCTACAACAGTAGCAAAATTACAGTTATAAAGTAGCAACAACAATAATTTTATGGTCGGGGTCACCAGAACATAATGTACTGTATTAAAGGGCCACAGCCTTAGGAAGGTGGAGAATCACTGCCTTGGGTACTTCTCATTCACTCAGAAGAGACCCTGGGATTGTAAATCTTCAACAATGATGCAGCCCTTGCATTCCATCCATCTCTGCCCTTTCCATCCTCATTTCGGGAAACTAGACCATCACTCCTTGGCCCTGAAGAGATCTGATGTAGTAAGAGTGGCCTGTGACTGAATTTCCATAGTGCTTCTCAGTTACACCGCCAACCAAATGACACATCCACCTTCACTAATTCTTCACTATCATCAGAACAGCAACCCGGAAGGGAGCAAGCCACTCAAGCAAAGCCGCCATCACTGGCCTCCAGCTAGAGGCCCCGCTGTCCCTTCAAGGAGCGAAACCTCCTTCTCTTGGACATGTCCTCCTTGGACATGACTGTGGCAACTAATTTTTTATGTTTGCCACCAAAATATTTGCCTTAGGACTTTCATCTATTTTCTTAAATGACAACAAAAAGTTACCTGTACCACCTCAGCAATTATGAACCACTTTCTCACTATAAGGTGCTGTATAATATCTAAGACTAAAATGTGTTCCAATGTTTACCCTGGCCACAGAATTTCAGAATTGAAACTGATCTAAGTATGTTACTCGGGGCTCTCAGAAAAACAGAACCAGTAAGAATGCATATATGATGGCACTATATTAGTCAGGGTTCTCAAAAAGGAGTGATATACTGAATATACACACACACAAACACATACAACAACATGCACACATACTAACACATACACACATACATGCCCAATGGCCATGGCTTACAGGGATGTGATCAGGGTAATCTAACAATGACCATCTCACACTGGAGAAGCTGAGAACCTGAGATTTGCTCAGTCCAGAAAGCTGGTGTCTCAGTATTTCCAGTGTGGAGCTGGAGTCACATTGGAATTCAGTCTACATTGGAAACTTGAAGCAGTGGGTTCTAATACCAGTGAAGGAATACAGCAGCCACAAGATAGATAAATTTACCAGAGAGAGTGAGGGCAAGCAGGCAAAGAGCAAAACTTCCCTTTCCCATGTCCTTTTATCTAAGCTAGAAGATGCTTAAGCTAGAAGATGCTCTTTACATTTAGGGCAGGCTGCTCTGCCACAATTAACCCAATGGAGAAAATCCTCAGTGGCTTTTGTCTTAGGTAATTCTAGATTCAGTCAAGTTGATGACAAAGACTGACCATCACAAAAACATATGGGAAGGGATGTATTGAAATCTGTGTGTGTGGGTATGGGAGCTGAGAAATCTCAATCTGCCTTCTCAGGCTAAGGAACCAGGTACTGTGGTGATATTCATTTTGAGAACAAAAGGTAAAAGGGGTAGGGGTGGGACCTGATCCAAGCCCCAGGTCAGAGGACTAGAAGACCAGGGTCTCTGAGGTCTGAGGGCAAGAAAAGGTTCATGTCCAGTCCAAAAGGTTGCATCCTTCCCTGGATCTTTCCCTGCATCTTTCCCTATGTCCTTCCCTACATCATTTTCTGCATCCCTCCCTCCATCATTCCCTGCATCCCTCCCTACATCATTCCCTGCATCCCTCCCTA